>ML815168.1:180127-195870 GCA_009831015.1 Picea engelmannii
TTCACTTTTGACTTAAAACTCCTAAGTCAAAGTGAAATTAGAATCATAAAGTAAAGTACAAGGGTAATAGTCTTCCCCCTTTGTGCTTAGAGACTCATAAGCACATGGGGACCACTTTCCAAGGTATCCAAATCTCAACACGGAGTACATAGAAATGTGTGTTGGGGGCAAAATTTCCCTGGTTGAGCCAAAAGTCTTCAAACTGGTTGTACCACTAAGCACATACCTTCATGATACATGACGTTGACCCCCTAGTCGAAATAGGTGTTCAACAGGGTCCAGCCAAGGAGGGGCACCTCAATCTGAGCAATTGAAGGTTGAATTGGGCACATATCTCAAGGCAGAAAGGAGGTTGAAGGAAAGATAAATTGAGGGGCTGAGGGTGAGAGGACACATTTTTCTCATTTGTGAGAAGAGAAGGAGGGCGCTTGAGGCTGAGGAAGGAGGGCAAACTGAGCCAGGGAAAACAGCAAGCTAAGGAGGGTGAATCTGGGTGTTGAAGGCAGCAGGAAATAGGCCAGCAATAGGCCATAGCAGCCAGCACCAGGCCTTATTCAGGACGAGTTTTGCAGCAGACAAGAGGGGCGAAAGGGGGTCGTAGGGCCTCATTCAGAACAGACCAAACTTGGTTGTACATTCCAGCAGAGAACAGGGCCAATTTCTGGCCATATTTACAGTCAACAGCAGGCAGTACTAGGGGGCGTACAACTACAGCAAAGAGTGCTGAGATATTTGGGTCGTACAGTGCCTGTGGAGAGCAAAATTACGCCCAGAAATTTTCTGTAAGAGATTTCTGAATTTTTCTTGCTGTAATACTTTCTCTGAAGCCTCAATAAAAGCCCCTCATTTGTTGGTTTTCCCCACACTAGGGTTTCTAGGGTATTTCTGGTGTTCTTGTTTATTATGTGCTTGGTTTTTGTTAGCTTCTGCTGTGTAATGTTGGTTAAATAACTCAGCTGTAGGTTATTTTCATAATTTCCAGAACTTATATCAACAAAGTATAATTTCTGAGTTAGTAAGTTATTGGCAATAATTAATGTGTGCTGAGTTATAGGAATTTAACACTTTCTTATGCTATTTCTTTGTCTCAATTGTGAATGTGTATGTAATTTATAGCAATGGTAGTTTTCCACACAGTCATAGTTAATTTTTTAACTTTGAACTCTCAGGTTTCAAGTTGTCCTTTGCACTGTACATCTTAGGAAACTTGGCACCAATCAATTCACCTTCTCTGATCCAAAAGCCATCAATCACTAAATACACATTCGTTATCATTTTCAAACATTGATATAATTTGTCTCAATTTTGGCTATTGTCACCAACTTAAACTAGGAACCCACTTCTCAAACTCTACACCCGACAACAATGCCAAGATGTTGATCATGGACTTTTTGAAGGTCACGAGTTTACAGAAATGACAATGAAATAATATAAACTGAAAGTAAGTGTGTACACATAACTTAAATAAATAAGAGTGAATAAATATCAATATTTCTGAAAAGATTAGCAATGGCTTTATCTTCATTATCAAACACAGTAGTTGATTAATAGAATGAAGATATGGAGCACACACTAGCAACAATGCTTCAACTCATGATGCTAACTCTATTTGAGAAAAGGGGGCCTCTTTAATATATCGAGGCTGTCTGCATATTAAAACTAATCAGGACTTCTTAATCATGATTTTTTAATGATGACCTTGTAACTTAACTTTACAACCGTATTATAGAACTCATAAACAGAAAAGCGATTACAACCTTCAGGTACGTATCTTTGTCAACTACACCCACTTTTATAACAATGCTGATGAGACAAAGTCACTAGACAACAAAAAAGACTAAGTGACCAAATATAGTTGTGTCAAAACTTGGGCTAATATGGCTATACACAAAATAATTTAGCAAAGTTCACATGAAAACTTCATAAATTAATTTTAATTAGATAGCATAAAGAAATTCTCTTGCCATGAATATGTAGCTAGTTATTTGTATCTAGAAAATAACCTCTATTGGGATGGTTAAATCCGTTTGCTAGTATATTTTCCTTGTTAAGTATTGAAAAGTGTTCACAACAAGAATTAGATCCAAGTACAAACAGTGATTTTTCCAAAAATGTATGATGAAAAAGAAAAGAATAAGACCTCCCAATTAAATAACCCAGCCGCAGCCACACGCTCACGAACTCTGCGCCTTTCTGCTTTATCTTTTGAATTGAAATCAATGTCCAAACTTGCCAAACTCTTCAAGAAAGCGGCAGTGTCTGGAAAGCCACTTATGTCTCCATGGAGAATCTCAAACTCCTCAACACCTCTAAACAAGTGCAAGGTAAAACTGGATTACTAAAGCTAAAACAGTATGTATGAACTGTAAAAAAGAGCAAAGAAATAGAAACCAAGAGTACCAATAACTCTAAACTTACAGTTCTTCAGTAGAAGTTACATCGTGTTCATTTCTCTCTCCACCAGGCATCATAGAACGAAGACCAAGCTCATTTTCTGCATGTGTATACCATTCTGGAATGCTAATATCCCGTCCAGGAATCCTCTGTAACTGAAATCCAAGAACAATGGCATCTCGCAATCTTCTTGCTCCGCTATACTGCAAAGTATCAATAAAAAATAGTTAAAACCAAACAACGCAAAACGATATATACATTCTAGAATAATTTAAGATGTAACTCCTTGACAAGCATATGAAGAAAATTTGAAAATCTTACATGATAAGAGTTGATCATAGAAAATATTTCAACAAATTCTTACAGAAGAAGCATATTGAACATGCCATAGATTCATGTCCTTTCGTAGTATGATATTCCTTTTCAAAGGGGGGCACAAAACCAATTCATATGAGTCATCCATGGAGGAAAGAACCCATACATAATGTGTTATAAAAAAAAAACTTTTGTGGTACAATTCTATTACTTTCTTTAGTAAAACAAAGACCAATTGCTTCTCAAGCTGAGTTCCTTTCAGTGGAGAAAACTGGTTTCTTATCTAGATAACTATATCCCTTGTTAGGCAGTAAAAAACCTGTGACTGATGAGAATTATGTCCACATAAAGCTTGTCGGAACTTAAAAGAGGATTTGCAATACAAGCACATCAGCATTCATAGAAGCTTCCCTAGTTTAAATCTTATAAGAGGAATTCTACTTCCTACCATAACACAACAGCAGTCTCCAATCTGGCATATGTTGGACTTCTACTTCCTCTATGATGTTCATCATGTAACTGCGAGCAGCAGATTTAAGAACCAATATACTTATTCAAAAGATATTGCACGAAAATCCATTGATATTTTGTCTCCAATGAATTATCTTTTAGTTTTAAGAGCCAACATACTATTTCAAAAGAAATTTCACCAAAATCCAATGATATTTTTGAATTCCCTTTCAGCTTTAGGGAAATTATGGCATCTAGCTTCTGTTAGGTCGATGGAGGTCTTATTATCAAAGTATTGTTAATAAAATGTGATGATGCACATTATAAAGTGGGTCATGGGCTCAGGATACTCAGCAACATGAGGATTTCATGGTTTCGGCCAACATCTCTAAGGTGTGACAATCAAAGTACCATCAAATTAACAAAGAACCCAATATCCAATGCATGGACAAAGCATATTGAAGTTCATCACCACTATACCAGACAACAAGTGAAGAACAAAGAAGTTAAATTGGTTTATTGCAGGACAAAACACCAAGCAGCAAACATCTTCACAAAAGCTCTAAGAAATGTTCAAAATTTTCATAAATATGTTGAATGTGATTGAAACGAAATAAACTTTAAGAGTGGGTGTTAAGATATTATAATGTTTATTTGGTACCTACATAATAAATGTTAGATCAAGGCTGTTGGGACTCGGGAGCAGGGAGTGGAAGCGGGAGCGGGAAGCACAATTTTCAAAAATATCCGGGAGGGGGAGCGTTTCAGAAGCTTTTTTTATATAATACATATTTTAACATATTTTGATGCATATATATAAAAAAACATGCAAAATGTCGAATCAATTGCCAAAAACATGAAAACAAAGATATAAGATCATTTAATTATTGGATTAGTGATGATCATTAAAGCATCATCCATTTAGTACAAATATAACATCAATCATAAAAATTTGTCATCAATAGATTGTAACAAACAACATCAACCACAAAATGAAATAAACTCTAGAGCATCATATTCATTACCAAAGAGTTGTAAGATTTAGTCAATAGTTCAAATTCAAACTTCAAAGGTAAATTGCCTTATAATGTTCATAACTTCAATGTTTACAAAATAAGCCATAATAAAGAGTCAAGACAAAGTATTAAGTTCTAAAGACTACTTCTAAACAGGAAAAAGAAAAAGAGATCTAGTATATATTAACAAGTACTAAGTACTATGCTCTAAGTTTTCCTCTTGTCACAAGAAACTTCTAGTTTATTTTCCTGTGCTCTTGAGTTTGAAGAAGAGTAGGAGTAGGTGGAAGTGTTCATGGAACACAACTAGGAGCTGAATGGCCCCCACGTGACAATGGACGTTGTGAAGATAAAGGCATAATTGATGCATTTGGAACGCTGCTAGTGGATGGGGGTGGCATGTCTCTTCCAGGAATATGATTGTTGGATTTTCATTAGTTTTGTTAACATTAGATTTACCATATCATTTTGATCTTCTTTTAACATTCAATAACCATATACTGAAATAAATAAGCAACAGATAAACAAGCACAAGAAGACACAAAGATTCATCCTGGGAAACTCTTCTTCACAAGGGAGAAAAACCCAGCAAACTTTTCTTAGACAGAATATCCTTAACAATACAATATAACCAAGAACCAGCTCTGTCCACTAGAGCAAAACAACAAAGAAGGATACTTCTCTCCACAAGAGATAACCCAGTAATGTAGCTGCATCAAGACCTAGCCAGAGCGCTAGAGTAATTTGCCTCCACTAGCACATCACCAAGACAAAAGATAAACCAGCCAACCTGCGCTCTTCTTCCTTTTGGATTGTCGTTGCTACTGCAACTCTCCATTAGACTCGTACTATGAGTGAGTGAGTGAATGTGACAAATGAGGAAGGCGTCACCTTTATTTATATTGGACTGGGCAGGTGTCTTTTCCAGTAGGATCGACCTGTCTTCTTAGAAAATATATTTTCACTTTGTCTTTTTCCTACAGGGCCGACTTTACTTCTGGAGCATTATATTTATTCTTTATTATTATTCTATGGGGCCCACTTCTCTTCTAGAGCATTATATTTCTTTTGAGGCTTCTTTGATCTATTCAATGGTTTTCCTCTGACTTCTTGGCATCTTCGTCTCTAAGAAAAGTTGTCACGAAGGTGAATACTTCCCGCTGCTACCAAAAACATCAACACTCCCTCTTAGCTAGGGAGGTATTATCCATGATGTTCTCCTCTGGTACTCATAGCCTCGCAGGCTATGCCATGGTCACGCAAACCATGCTACAGGTAGCATCATCACGTCACACATGGCTACAACCAATGTGGACCTATCAATCTCGTCTAGGGGCTACAACCTGCTAGAGAACACTAGGGATACAGCCTCGTAGTGTGTGTCATCATCGCCAAGGGCTACAACCACAAGACGTGTCCACTTGGGCTACACTACAAGGGACGATGGGCTATAACCCGTAATATCCCAACCACTTGGGCTACAACCCAAGGGTCGTTGGGCACCAACCCAGTACAACTTATCAGTCCATCGATAAGTGTCATACTCAACTCAGTCCATCGAGGAGTATCATCACAGGTCAACCCAGCTCGGTCCATCGAGGAGTACGACCTGGAAAATATCCCAACCACACGGGCTACACCCCAAGGGTCACTAGGCACCAACCCAGTACAACTTATCAATCCATCGATAAGTGTCATACTCAACTCAGTCCATCGGGGAGTATCATCACAGGTCAACCCAGCTCAGTCCATAGAGGAGTACGACCTGGAAAATGCCTCACGAAGTTGCATCCATCAACACTCTCTCTTAACAAGAGGGACATTCTCTACCACTCCAAGTTTATCACAAAAGTACTCAAACTTCGACATGGCAAGGGGCTTGGTGAGAACATCTGCAATCTGCTCATCTGTAGGAAGGCACTGCATCAATACTACTTTCCTCTGCACCATATCTCGAATGTAACGGAACTTGATCTCAACATGTTTTGATCTGTCATGAAATACTGGATTCTCTTAGAGCTTCAGACAACTCTGGTTATCACAATAAATCATAGTGGGATCCAGCATCTTCCCAAACAATCCTGCAAGGAGCTTCTGAAGCCATACTGCTTCGCGTACTACCATAAATACTGCAATATACTCGGCTTTTGCGGTGCTCAGAACATTTCCTTTGAAGTGATATATATTGATGTATCTCATTTGCTTTACTATTATTAAATGTATCTATTGATAAGTGAATGAATCATATGTTGTTATTGTAGATTGATTTATTGTTATATTGTTCTTGTTGCAATAAACTCCTAGATTCTAATTGTGCTTAGAATTAATTTGAACCTTAGATTATTTTATTAGGGACTACCCCCCTTGGCTTCGCTAGGAGTTGGCCTAGATGGAGGAGTCGAGGATCAAGTGACAGTACCTTGACTCGAGACTTGACCCCAAGGACACACCCAGTGGATTGAGGATTTTCCCACGCTACCTGAGGTGTGTATAAAGGCAGCAACAGGTACAAAGGAGCAAAGGACTTTTGCTCGTGTGTCTGAGTCATCCACTTTGGAGCAAAGATGGACATCTGCTCAAGTGCCTGAGCCATGAAGGAATGTGACTCAAGGGGATCTTGGATGGGTGAAGAAGGAATTTCATCTAGAGATCAGGGGATGACATATCTATTAGATTCAGTGACTCATAGATTGAGCAAAGGAATCTTTGCATAAGATCTGTTCAGTCCAAAGGAGAGGAGAAGTCGATGGGGTAGTAATAGGCAGATCTGAGCAGTAGATCTGAGCCGCAGGAGGCTGTAGGAGTTGGCTACTTCTTTTCTCGGTGGACAGAGAACATGACAGAGACACATGAGTTGTTCACCAGTTGGTCAGAGACGGACTCAAATCTGCATGTGGAGCTTGGCACCCGTGCCAAGTGTGGTGTGGAAGTTGGGACAGTCAAGTTCCAGTTGGAGTCAAGAGGTTTTCTGGAGGTGGCAGATGTATTGTATGTCCCAGGGTTGAGGATGAATTTGATCCCAGTCTCAGCTCTAGTGGACAAGGGTTATGCAGTCTTGTTCCAGAAAGGACATGTGTTCATGCATTCAGAGGGAGCTAGCCCTGACACAGCAATCAACATTGGTTTCAAAGAGGGCAATATATACAGGTTGCAGGGCCAACCGATAAGAGGATGCAAGGGGATCTTGGATCATGGATTGATGTCAATGATAGAGGACGAGGAGTAGAAGGATCCAAAGGGTGAGAAGCCGAAGGATGAGCAAAGTTCCAGTGTGAGGAGTCGACCTTCAGATGGGAAGAGGGAGTTAGCCCCTTCCAATTCTATCAAGAGACCGAGTTGGTATGAGATGACATTGAAGGATGCTCAAGAGCAGGAGGAAGCTAATAGGAGCACATTGAGGGAGAGCAGGCCTTCGACAAAGTTTCCAAACTTCATGGAACTGATATGTAGCGTCATCGATTCTGTGACTTCCAGTCTTCAAGGAGCAGTTGACTAACAGGGTTGGTGCGATGCCTGTGTGAAGGAATATGTGTGAGACATTGTGTCAGGGTCGAAGGGAGAACGAGTTCCAAGTGGCTCTTCAAGAAGTACCTTCCTACGCTTCTTCTCATTTCAAACCAGAACTTTGTGTCCTAAAGATGGATCCTGTTATGGATCCGAAACGTCGACAGACAACAAATAAAACTGTGGATATTCTGATTCCATCTGAAGAAAACTCGCACCACAGAAATCTCAATCAAGGGAGTGTTGATGTTTGTAGCATCGGATAGGTACATCCATGTCAATTTGTGTCTAACACGTGGGAGTCGTCCTTACTGCCTCTCAGGACTTAGGAGATTCACTTTAATAAAGTGATTATTAAAGTGAATGTACTTTTGTAATTAATGGAGTTTAATTTAAGTCAAATGCCTAAGTATTTGGCATTTCTGAGTTAAATTAAATCCTAGCCATTAGATCTAAAGTGAAGGTGAGATCTAATCTCAACCATTGATCACTTTGGAGATCTAGGGTTTTGGATTTAGAGTAAACTCAAGATTATAAAAGGCATCCTAAGTGAGAATAGGAGACACACACAAAATGAGTGAGTGAGATCTCATTGATTGCGTGGAGGAATTTCATCAAACTGTGGAGGGGCAGTGTTATCCCCATTTTGTGGATAACTAAGGATATTATGTCTCGAGGCCCTCAAGTTGCAAATATGGAGTGTCGAGAGACTACATGACCAACAGTACCCTTTTGCACAGATGGAAACCCCTCTCACCACCACAGATGGTCACAGATTTCCATATGGCATCCACCACATCAGTTGGCTTCCGTAAGGCAGTGGGCCTTGCTCCATGAGGTACAAGTCAGTATTATGGTAAGCATTGTTATCCACCAAGTTGCACTAGGATGGATTTCCAGCGAGCCGCCAAAGATTGAACATTTTCATGTTCAAAATTCAGAGTTCAGAAGTTCAGCCGGTCATTAAGACCAACCTTTTTCATGTTTCCATAAAAAATTGTAATAAGAGATGTTGCATAATGAACTTGTAAAGGATCTTAGCTACCTAGTCTTAAGCATGAGTTATACTCTAGAGTGTTTTTTCACTTATTTATTATATTTTGTCGTTCAGACAATTTATAATTTATGAGTCTTTTCACTCAATCCCTCTAGAGCCGAAGTATACACCCATGGTTAGGCCTTAGCATGGATCTAAGCCTAGTGTCTAGTGTATATACTATATTATCATGCTAAACATACTCCTAGAGTCTTATGGAAATGTGCTAAGTCCCACTTAGGGTTTTTTTTTCTTTTTTTTTTCGCGTTAATTAAAACTTTGTCGTAATTCAACAATTTTTAATTAAAAAATAAAGATGTATTAAAAAAGTGGTACTAGGGGACTTAATATGCCTTGCCTTGGGGGTGCTCATTTTTGGACCTAGAGCACCCATATTACCTAAGTACCCACTTGTTTGCGCAAAATTAGTAATTTTAATCACTTAAAAATCCTTTTTGCACAAAAAACCCAAAAAAGCCAAAATAAAATCAAAAAAATCAGCAAAGGGCAAAAATCAAAGAAACATGTGGGGACATGTTCGAGACAAGTAAAGCCTCAAAACACCATGTGGCAGTCATAGGAGACATATTAAATGTGATTGGGTGTAAGTGGGCAAGTTTTACTTTGGTTTTGGAGATGTCACCAAGGAGAGGTGCGCCCCTCTTGAGGAGAGGTGGCGCATTCTTAGAGATGGCTGCCCACTCCTCAAGAGGTGGCACCATCCCCACTCTCCATCTCTCACATATGGAAGCTTAGAGGAGTTGTTGGATAGGTGGCTGCCATCTCTTTTACACTTGGCTGCCCTTTCACCTCCAAGTGGTGCGCCCTCCCTCTCCATGTGGTGTGCCCTCCTTCACTTGGCTTCTTCACCCTCTTGCTATATATTGGAGCTAGTTCTCCCTTTGTAATCAAATCTAGTTATGTAAAGTTATGTTGTTGTAATACGCTCTCGGGCTGTTGGAATAAAACTTGAAGACTTTGGAGGTCAATCTTGGTGTCTTGTGCCAATGTGTGGATACAATTCTTCTTTGTGGATGTGTTGAGATTATGGTAAACTTCATTTTTCTTGCAATTATATCTGTTATTAACCTTTTAATAAGATATTAGTGAGCTTGTTTGCATTACTAGATCTTATTTAGAATATTTAATCTATGATTTCATGCCATTTTTGCTTGAATTCGTGTTTTCTAGATTGAATGTGTAGAAAGTATATGCATTTACTTTCAACAGTTTCTTGTAAGATTTGTCTTAAGTTTGCAAGACCTCTAATTTGGAGGCGTGGAAGACTCTAGGTTGAGCTTCTAACACTTTCAATTCCATCTAATCGGAAGGATTCCCTCTTCAGTGCATCAAAGAGACTCCATAGCCCAAAGTTGGCTTCCGTTCGGCATTCTTTCTCCCTTATCTCAAAATTTTCTTTAAATCTTTTGGGTTACTAGTTGCTTACTTTATCTTAGATATATATCAGATTTCAAAATCCTTCTTATCTAAGTTAGTAAGTGGAATTAAAGGTTAGATCTAGAGTTCATGTTTCAATTTATCATCTTAAACTAGATCTAGCTCAAGAAACGTCATTTTTAGCAAGTAATTTACTTCTAAATTTTTAAAGGCTGAAAGTTGAGTTGTTTCAAAGATCTTTCAATTTCATATTCAGCAATTAGAGTGTCTTTATATTGCTGTTTTAAAACAGGAGAAAAAAACCCTAAGGAGACAAGCTCTTTCGCTTGCTCTTCTTAGTTAATTTTGTTCATTTTTTACACTAGTTTTACTTAGTCAATTTTGGGGCCTTCCTACTAATAACCAAAGACACTTCCAAAGTGTTTTTGGGCATCTTTTGTCATTGTTTGTTGGCTGTTTTGTGCAGGTTTGCGAACAGATAAGAGGAAGCTTTGTCTGTTTTGGGCGGATTAGGAGCATCCGGGACCCCTGGGGGCACCCTTTTCTTCAATAAACAATTGTAAAACATTGTAAAGACTTGTGACCATTCCAATTTCATATTCAGCAATTAGAGTGTCTTTATATTGTTGTTTTAAAACAGGAGAAAAAAACCCTAAGGAGACAAGCTCTTTAGCTTGTTCTTCTTAGTTAATTTTGTTCCTTTTTTACACTAGTTTTACTTAATCAATTTTGGGGCCTTCCTACTAATAACCAAAGACACTTCCAAAGTGTTTTTGGGCATCTTTTGTCATTGTTTGTTGGCTGTTTTGTGCAGGTTTGCGAACAGATAAGAGGAAGTTTTGTCCGTTTTGGGTGGATTAGGAGCATCCGGGACCCCTGGGGGCACCCTTTTCTTCAATAAACAATTGTAAAACATTGTAAAGACTTGTGACCCCCCTAATGAATGGTCACAAGTCACTCCCATAAAGAGTTGTGCAAGTTCTTTAATGAAATTGGTGGGGCTACCAGCTCCCACTCTTCATCCCCCCTAGGGGAACGGTGTTTTCAGTGATTATCTCATTTTTTGCAACTTTAGCTTAGAATCAATTTTCACAACTAAGGATAAGATAAAAGTAATCTTTCAATTCATCACAAAGCACTACATTCTCACATAAACAATAAATTTGAATAAATCTTCACATAGATTAGATTTCATTTTGGAAAGTAATTTTTAATTGTTAGTTTAGTTTGTTTTTCAGTCTTGCAATTTCAAAGTTGGCAAATAAACCATCCCCTCAGCTCCTCGCAAGAGGCCTGGTCAGTGCGGATTAGTAATTAGCATAACATTTCAACTTCAGTATTTTATTTCCTATTTAAAATAAACATTTCCCCTTAGCTCTCAGTGCGGTTCCTGACCCTTCCAATTGCGAGCTAGTCTCGATCTACTGGGAGTAAGTTCATACACGCTGAGCTGGTCAATGGTGATAGATTAATTAGGGAAATATCTAAAGTAGTTAGCCTAATGTGCGGGAAAATGCCTTAAAATGACCTGCGAAGTAAGGCGGGCCCTCTCGGGACCTAGCTTTCCACCCGTTTTGGACATCCAGCGCTTTGAGTGAGTTTATTGGTGAGACCATTGGGTTTCGGTAAACTCTCCGCAAGTTTCCAAACAAAGAGTTAACCTCCAAGGAGGCCAAACAATCTCATTAACTCAACATCAATTTACCCTAATAAAACACACGAACTACATTGCCCACGATTACCTTTAAGGCACTGGTCTCATATTTACACTCAACAAAGCCATATGCTTCACTTTACATTTCAGTTATTTATTTGAAGCAATTTAATTTTACTTGCATCTAACAACTGTGTCTAAGTATCCTTTTATGCAAGTACATGCTTGATATATATATCGTGGATGAATAGTTGATTTGTGTATTTTCAATTTATGATTGATTGTTGAAAGAATAATAAACTCTTAGATTTATTTCTTGTACTTAGTTTAGTTCAAGCCTTGGTATATTTGTTAGGGACTACCCCCCTTGGCTTCGCTAGGAGTTAGCCTAAATGGAGGAGTTGAGGATTAGGTGACAGCACCTTAACTCTCACTTGCCCCCAAGGACACACCGAGCGGATTGAAAATTTCTTCCACGTCTCCCAGGTGTGTATAAGGCGGCAACAAGCACCATTTCAATATTTAAGCTAGTTGAGTATGTTGTATCTTAGATTGCTCTAGATTTCATGATATATGCTTGGTGATTATGCCTTTTGCCCTGCTTCACCTTGGTGGTTGACATTCTTCCCTAGTAAGTGGTCTTTCTTGGGGATGGTTTTGCTACTAGAACTCCCTTAATGAGCCATCGTACTATTCCCGACCATACTTACCACTTTCCATCATTATTCCCCTCCATTTCCTTATCTCTTGGGATTTTAGGGTGTATTGACCCTCGAAGGGGTTGTCCCTCATTCTATGGGAAGGGGCTGAAGACCTAGAGAGATTGATGTTGGGTAAAAGATAAAATCCTTGTATGAACCTTCCAGATGCTTCACCCAGGGATCACCCAAGAAAGCAGTGAAACGCTTATCTTTGAGTAAAGGGGACCCACAATATAATAAAGAATGCTTAAAAGGTTAGTTGAAGGATAGGAGGTCTCATCACGAGCCGACCTATCACGTCCATGAATATCTAGTGGTATGACATTGCCATCATCTGGTCACCAAACCAAGGTAATGGCTCTCAGTTGCATGGCTAAGAGAAAGGGAGTCTCATCACGAGCCATCCTTCTCATTTCCACTAGGTGTTTGTGGGTATTTCCATTATCTGGTCACCACGCCAGGGAAATGACCTTCAACCTCTCCTTAAAATTATGAAAGAATAAAAGAATGGCAATTAATGGGCTTGGAAAAAGTGCATTGCAGGCAAAGGTACCACACACCCTCTACAAAGGCACCCATGAATGAGACACTACGACCTCTTGTATGTCATGAGCCCGATGCCCATTGAGTCTTGACCCCAACCACTTCATCCACTTTACATGGCTTAGAGAGGGATCTCTTGGACACTCTCCTTGACCTAGGGAAAGATCTACCCAATAGGACACCTCGTCAACCCTCCCATATTCAAGCTTGACAAGTCGCATAGTGTCTTTGAGCAATTAATTGTTTGATATAGTGATCTTTGATGCACATGCTTAAGTGGCTCATTTATTGATTCGATTCACTTATCATGATGTTATGACTTGAGATCCTTGGAGGGTGTGCTCATTTGTCTTTGCAGGACCAAGTTGGTGGACAATTTTGGGAGAGCAAGCCTAGCTTGGGTTTCCATGGGGTTGCAAGCCCACAGGTTGGATGCCATGGGCCGACATGCCGGATAAAGAAGATCAAACTTGAAAGGCCTTGAAGATGACTTGGACGATGTATCATGGCCCCCACATTCCAAACGTTTTGCCTAGGAGAGGCAAAACGTCTCCTTTTTTAGCATGACGTCATCTAGGGGGTTAGGGCTTGGTGGTGATGTAGCCACTCATTGACACATGGACGTTTTGAGGAGAAGAAGGTCTTCACCATGAGGAGATTGTCTAGATGCTTGACATGTGGCCTTTGGAGGCCTACCCATGCTTTTCCAACACCAACGACTTCTTCTAAGTGGCAAAATGTCCCCTAAAAGGGAGACGTCCATGTAAAATTAGGGTTTTATTTGTGCAAAAGTGAAACTTTAAATGAATTGTTTAATATTACTTTGTTAAAGGGGGCAAGATTAGGGTTGTTGACCCCTAGTCTTGTGGTTTACCCCTTAATTTATGGACAAGTCACCTTAGTGACATTTTGTATAAATAAGAGATCATAAGATCTCATTTGGACATAACAATCCCTCTTGTGAGAGGACTTGGATCTGAAATTTTCGCTACCCTTGGCTATATTTGTCTCTTGTGCACTTGTTTATGGCTATCTCGCGTGAATGGTTTATGGAGGAGTAAGGCGCTAGCCTTGGAGAAATGTTTTCTAGCTTTTATGGTGGATTATCTTAGCATCTTTCTTGATTTTGGTATGGTCTTTTACTCTTATGCTATCATTTTTTCAAGTCAAGGATTGTTGTGCTAGGAGCTAAGTGGGAAAGAGTATTTACACCCCCACTCTAGTCTCCATCATTTATTGCTTAAAGTTCATTGATGTTGCAAGGATTTGTTTGAGGAAGTAAGAGGATTTACACCCCTCATTCTTAAACCCTAACTAGAGATACGTGCCTTGGGAAGTAAGAGGATTTACACCCCCAAGGAAGTAGCATCTCTAGTTCATTTATTTGAATCCATTAACCCAATAGTAAAGGCACTGGTCATCTATTTTTTGCATTGGAGATATAAAATCATTGCCTTGGGAAACGTGAATTTTCGTCTTTTGAAAGATCTCTTGCTTGAAGTTGGTTTGCTACATTGAGAGGAGTCATCCCCTACTAGGGCATCCCCTCTCTCCCACTACTTTACTTTCTGTTACAAACCCAAATTACAGCCATTAGGGCTGATCTAACCTAGATAAACTACTAACCATAACTCCTAAACTAACCCTAGACTAGCTCCTAAATTTTGCCCATTTACTCTACTAACTAGGGCACATCTTTTGGGCTAACTGTTGGCATGTTTTGACGGTGTAATTTGCTGATATAAGTGACTATAAGCTACAGCCATAAGGCTGCAATTTTCAGCAGAAAATACATGTTTACAACAGACATCTTCTCTTGACTCTTAAGTGTCAGTTTTCAACCTATATTCATTGCTAATCTTGATGCTGATTTGCTTAACTAGTTTAGATCTTTGTATGCTGATTTAGATGCTTTATTTGCTGATATAAACTATCATCTACTGCTACAAATTAGGGACAGCAAGCTTAACTTGCTGATCCATACTAACATATATCATTGCAAGTTGGATTTTCTTGTTTCTCGGGCAGGTACAATCATCCGAAGAAGTACTATACCTTTGGGTCAACAATCACTTGATTTACAAGGCATCTCTTCCCACATTTCACTCTATTTAGATTTGACCTCTAGCGGCTCCACTTCCATCTCTATCCATCCCCATCTCATTCCCCCTAGGGTCACCGAGATCGCCTCCCTAGAGTGACCTAGTTACCCTTGAAGTGCGGGACCTGCATCGAGGTGACATTGGGTGTAGGATTCCCAAGTTGTAGCACTTGCTTTTGTGGTTGGGTCGGGCTTTGCCCAACCTACAACTTGTGCTATAACAAGCAGGATCCGAGGAAAGGACAAAAGGGGCAGCAAAGGAGTAGCAGTCAGGTTTGATAGGCTAGGCTAGGGTATTTGTTGCATTGTATTTTCCTCAGGTGGGCCATTATCCAAAGACGGGAGCACAGGATTTTATGAATAAAATCAACAAGGTATTGGTTTTCCCTTAAGGGTTTTTCCAGGAGTATTTTACCCAAAAATTACATGTGTACTTTGTGTATGGTTTCTTATTTATGCTTCCACTATAATGTTTTGTTAAAAACTCAACTGTGCTTTTATTCAATAAAGTAATTTGTTTGGAAGTAATTGTTGGGTGTTGGGTTAGGAGAGAATTTAACTATATATATATATATATATATTTTTTTAATAACACATTATCTTGAAATAAAATAAAAATGATAGGTTAATT
>ML815168.1:214021-227016 GCA_009831015.1 Picea engelmannii
GTTGCTTGGTGGCAATACTTGTCCATTCATTTTCAAGGTGACCTTATTAACTTTATCATCATTGCATATGGGATACATCCCTCATGTGGTCATGCCCACCTTCAAGGAGGGTCATACACCAACAAAGTACCTGATCAAGGATCGAGTTGCCCCAGAACATTTCTGGGGTCTTATCCACCAAGGTACAAGACCAAGGATCAACCCATGCCCCAGGCATGGGTACCCTGGAGTCTGGACCATGTCCAGGGGCCCTAGACATATCTAGGGACTTTAACTGCTTGGTCCCAGACCAAGAACCCCAGTCATATACTGGGGGCCCTCTCAGGGGTCTTTACTGCTTGGTCCCAGACCAAGAACCCCAGTGATATACTGGGGGCCCTAACAAGGGTCTTTTGCCATGGCACTGATTGTTTTGGTCCCAGACCAAGTACCCCAGGAGTGCACTGGGGGCCCTAGATCTCGGCTAGGGTCTTTGCCATCCTCCCGGAGAATGGCTCTTGCAGCTGCTACAAATTTAACATTCATCAAATCGCATTGTACCTCCACTCTATAGCCTTAGCAATCCTACCATTTAGGGAAGCCCCCCTTGAGTTGGAGAGCTACTATGGTGACAGTAGGTAGCCCTCCTGAGTTGCACAAGACTAGCCCTTTGATGCTTAAAACTTTACATCGTATGGGAGTGCTAGATTTTGTTGTAACATAGTTTATTCAGATTATCCCAGATTACCCTGTATGATTTTTCCAAATCTATATGATGCAATTAAGAGTCTGAGAGAGCAAGGTCAATAATAGCTTTGGCTTTATCATCTCTGCTCTGCCATTCCAATAATTTATTTGGATCTATCAATGATTTCTCAATCCCTTTTACCATTCCCCATAGGCTTTTGTTCATCAACTGCATCTGAATTTTTACTTTCCGAGTGTAGAAATTGAAACCAGAATATTTCTCTAAATGGCATTCCATGTTTAATGTCCTAAGAGAGAGATCTGAAACTAATCTTTGCTTGATCTAAAAACCCAAATCAGCTAAACAGAAATTGTGCTAGTATAGTTCACACTATTACCTGTGAATGTTGTGTGATCCTGCAAAGAGTTCATCAGTTGTGGCGAGCTGGTGTACAGCTGCATGATTTGGTATATGGTGGTTCTATGGAAAATTTTAAGGTGGAATGTAGGGCAGTTGATGGTACTGCGAGACAAAGCGTATGGTGGCTGGCTGGTGACTGCAATTGAAAATCCATACAGCAAGAATCATATAGTGGATGGTGGCTGCTATATGGAGGGAATCGAATTTCGAGCGATAGCTGTTATATAGTGACTGAATTAAAAACATGTACGATGTCTGGAAAATTTCATACAATGGATGCTGTGCGTCAGCTAAATTAAAAACATGTACGCCAGCTACTCAATTTGCTTGGCCTTTAGACTCAAAAATGGCGGGTAGGTTCTTAATACGATTTCTCCTCTATCTCTCGTGTTGATCAATCAACCTCTACTGGCAGCATTCTTTTTCCAAGCCACAATGAAGTCGCAAGAGTGGAAACCTTGTCTTTCAAAGGCACGAGCCTCTTGATATGGCTTCCCGCTCTAATACCATGTTACACAAGCTAGAAACGGCAGATAAGGTTACATCACTGAGCACGTGAGAGAGATTACAAAATAACACTCATCAATATTACGAATAACCAATGCATTTATTACAATGGAGTTTACCCCCTTATATATTATTGTTCACTGAGCAAACCATTTCCATTTATGAATGTGGGATAGACCACTTCACACAAAAAAAGTGAACAAGAACATAGCCAAAAGTCATAAATTGACTGTATTACAAAATAAGCCTTATATTCTAACAATATTATTAACTCGTTAGATCCAAGGGGCATTGTGGTGGGATATTTCTACCATTTCTTGCTGTGCCATGTTTAGAATATTTGGTTTTGTAGTGGATAACTTCAAGCCACGGGGTTAGCTTTGAAGTATTGTCTAATGGTATTCTCTTATCAAGATGACTAGTGTCATTTTTTGTCCAATTGTTCAGGAACTTAATGCACATGATTAATACGAGAAAATGGTGTAGATGGCAGTCGTAACTAATTGTATAATAGCCTGCATATTTACATGTCTACCTAATAAAGGATTTTACAGTTTAACCTGAGAATCTCCTTATTTTATAAGAAGAAGGCATACTGATTTGTTGTACAACAGATCATAACATTAATTCACTTGCAGCCCATTTGCATAGTTCTGAAGTGCAATTGGCTCACCACATAATTCAAAGGAGAGAATAGGCTAATAGATATGAGTATGCACCTTATCTGATGTGTAAACTTTTCCAATAGCAGTGTTCTGCAGAATGCTTGCAGCAACCTGTAACACAATAATATTAGCTAATGCTCTGAACCTTCATCTTCAACATAGACACAAATTTTCTCCTAATGCATAACACAATCACTCAAAGCAAACTTTCTAGAAACTGATTGAGCAAAGTCCAGACATCATAAAAGTTTTGTGAAAAAAGTTAAAACTGATACAAAGCCTGATGCCCACTGAAACCTGCTTCTTTGTACGAAAAAGAATACCCATGATGCAAATGATCAACTACCATAAATTCTTCACAAAATATATATATGATCACTAATCCCACTCTTAAGCATGTAATCAGAGTTACAATCATAACAGCATAAAATGTGAAATATTCAATAGACTCCTAAGCTAAAAGAAATAAGTTTCACATCCATCTTGCCTACTGAAGGCAGTAAATCACTAAATAAAACAACAACAAAAAATCATGAACATGGCCACTGGTAAAGATCAATGCCAAATGTGTCATATAAGGGCATACCTCGCCACCGTTGATCGGTAGATCATAGCAAGGATTTAGTTTTAGGGCACGCTCAAGATAAGGAATCCAATGCCCTGTTAGTAAATCGCGTCTAATCATTTCAACACCACCATGGTAGTACTGTCCAAGATAATATGAGTATCAATAATGGACTAACAAAGTATAGTTGCATTAGGGCAAATATAATGCAATAAAAATAAGAGACGCCTGTTTCCAGTGCAATGTGATGGCAAGGACAATGTAAGAGAATGTATGAAAAATTAAAATAACACATAAATCCTGGCTTTACCTCAAGCATGTTCCTCAGAAAAGGCTCTTCATTGAAATAATCACGTCGAACAAAGACAAAAGGTATCTTGTATGCCAATGCCTCACTCACAGTACCATATCCAATTTTGCCTTGAGACAAAGCCAACTTCATTCTTTTAGACTCGCCATATATACACAGTTTGAATGCCAGGAATATTCCAAGCATATGAATATAGTGATTTAAACTTCTTCAGAATATAAGAACATACCTAGCATGCAGTCACATGCTGCAATTAAATCAGGTGTGTAGACATCTGCTGGAAGCCTTTTAAAGTTGGGTGGGAGCACTTGCTTTGGAGATGCAGCACATACCTTCCTCGATGGAAAAGCCCAGAACAGAATATTAGTTAAACTAGCTGCCACTTTTCTTTTCTCTTTATGTCATAACAGAATGAAAACATAAGCCAACGGGACTACAACACATTAGCAAGTTTGTGTGTTTTATAACACATACCAAGCATATCCAACCAGGTGGCAATGATTCCTCCTTCAAGGTCCAGCTGGCTTGCTGTGCATTACAATCAACAAGCAGTATCAGTCAGCTTTATGGAAAAAAGAGATTTCTGAATATTTACTTAGATAAATTGAAGGTGGAAAATGAACAACCTGATATAATGATACCGTAATCTTCTTCTTGCTTACAGGTAATACATAAATTGAAGGTCAAAAATGAATAACCTCATATAATGATACCATAATCTTCTGCTTGCTTACAGGTAATTTACTTAGTATTATGTGTTTTTCTTAAAATCAGAAGACAAACCATATAATAGGGGGATGGGGAAAACTTCTCAAGGGAATCACAAAATAGCAGTGTTGCAAACGTCGCTGATATAGAATTTTTCATGATGTTTAAGCCTCCACGAGAACTGACCATCCAAAATCACGATTTATTGAAGTAATTGGCACATCACAAATTTCTAGAAAAAATTGCCAACCCTGTGAAAAAACGCCTATAAAAGCCTGAAATGTTAATTTTTAACTCATTCTTATCTGCTGTGGTTGGGGATTGAGACCAAAGGAGCTTCTCACCACCTTCCATACAGAAAATAAGTGTTTCATCACACCACTTTTACAATATCTGGTGGAGAAATACATAGCGGAAGTGCAAAAGCAGCTCCAATTGACTCCATGTGAAGAGAGTCCAACTCTAGGAACTCCTAGAGGTGAGTTGTTTGCTAGTCTGCTGGTATCTGCCCTAGGGTTTGGAGCAGGAGCTCCTCAGGTATCTCGACGAGGTCAGTCAACCCATTCGGGGGGATCTTTGAGAAGAAACCCAAGGTTTCATGGTGATTTGTATTCCACATTGGTGTGAACCTCTGCCTATCATTTGTCACCCCAAGTAGATAGGACAACAAGGAAGAAAGAGGTGATCCTCCCAATGGTCTCTAGTCAGGGACATCCATGTAGAGACTATGGTCCATGTCTAAAAATCTCCTTCATGAAGAAAGCTAGACAACTTTGGTCAAGATAACAAAAGAATATCGAGAAGGAACCACTCGAGTCACTATCCTAGTAGATAAGACATTTGAAAATGAGATGCTCCTATGATCAAGTCTCCTATTAGTGGAAAAGCTAGCAAGTCCTATCAAGTCGTGGAACGTAGCGATCAATATCAACTTGACGCAAATGAGACCCTACGCAAAACTAACCAAGGGGGTTCAAAGGTCATGCAATCAATGTATGTGTGTATACTGAGGTCTGACAATAACATCATCTCTCAACTACAAAAAGTGCTTAAAATAATAATCTATGCTGCGGGGATAAGACCCTCAGGGGTGCAATGCTTGTAAATATCATATCTATCACTAGGTTCAAGCCTTGTTTAGACAGTAGGAGGTGACATAGAGCGTCTAACAAGTACCTGGAAGGGGGCTTGATCAATCAAAATGGCCACTAATTGAAATAATCTAGAAGCCTCTTGTTAACCCCCTCCCCCCCAT
Source organism: Picea engelmannii (assembly GCA_009831015.1). Taxonomy (NCBI): domain Eukaryota; kingdom Viridiplantae; phylum Streptophyta; class Pinopsida; order Pinales; family Pinaceae; genus Picea; species Picea engelmannii. The sequence goes on from ML815168.1 coordinate 219,119, forward strand.
GCCTACGGGTAACTAGAGGAGATCATGTCTCATGGAACGCAATGAATACATTGATCTCGACCGTGATGATGATCAGCATGTCCACGGGTAGCAGCTCAACAGCCCCCCTTAGATTTGCCTCTTATACTTCATATCATCCAAGCTCATCACATCCAATTAACTCAGTGTATGGGAGATGGTAAGCCAATGTCACTATGAGGTATGTTAGTCCTTTCATGTGAAGTGTTGTGCTTAAATATACTAGGCATGTGGATGAGGGTCATTGGTTGAAGTTGGATAATGGATCACTAGCTCAAAAACTTATGTTTGTTTCCTTGTTTCACCTTGGTGGCCAGCATTTGTGCCCTAGTACTATGTTGTCACTGCCCAGAGAAAAGGGGTACTACTTGACATGTCCCCATTTTTGGATTCCCTTAATATGCGGTTAGAGTCACTTCAGGAGGCTTGAGTCAGCCAAGTCAGAGGGGTGAGACTATGTCATCGGTGAGCTCTGAGGGTTTGGATGAGTTTTATGGGGCCCAACTTAGTCTTAGTTTATTTACCATTGTTCATCATCAAGATCATTTATACACAGCTTGTTCTTGGTTCCGTTGCATTCCGACGATTTCCGTAAAACGGGGTTATTAATGGGCATATTTTAATTAATTACACTAAAGGTACTATTTGGAGCTTGTTTCTTGGAGAAATACCTTAGTGTAATAGCTTGTTGGAACCGAGTCAGAAATATCTACAAGATGGGATGATGAAAAGAGACTTTCAGTGGCCGGAGAATTCATAAAGGCGAATTAATCACTTTTTGGAGTAAAAAGGTTTATTAAATTAATAAAGTGATTTTATGACAAAATATTAAAGATGAATTAAAAGTCATTTGAAGGGAAAAGGGTGAAAAGGGGTATAAAAGAGAGATAGGGGCTCGTATTCTCGGAGGATTGCAGATGGTGAATTGGAAATTAGAACCCAAAGAGGAGTCAAGCGACTTCCTTCTTGTTTGGTGGCTTTCTAGATAAAACCATCGCCATTGACAAAGTTCAACGTTAAAAGACACACCCTAGTCTGTCAGGAGGACCACACAGGTTCTTCATCGAACTACAGGATCAGATTATATCAGCAGAGAAGTCCAATATCAGCTAGGGCACATATTTTCCAATTGCAACGTGAGGTTTTTGGGAAGGATTTATCAGTATTCTGGGTCGCTAGGCCCAACCAGACCGGAAGATCCAAATTCCTTCCGACCCATTTGAGAGCAGACCAGGTCGCTTCTAGTGAGACAGATCTCACACTTTTCCGACGAGTAAATCTCCCAGATCGTGCCATTTTGTCAGTTGCAGTGCGTGGGGGTCTGGACATCCATCTGGGGTTCCAACTGAGCAGCAGTGAGCCAGTGTTTCATCTCAAAGGCTAAGAGAGTGATAGGGAGCAAGGCGACCCATCTGAGATATAGATCTCAGCCAGTTCCAATGAGTATACCCACCAGGGTGAGTTATCCAGTCTTCTGCAGCAGTTTGGCACCGTATTTTTGGTTGCATGTAGAGTTGCATTTCGTGCATGCAACAGATCTTCATTACAGCTACCAAATCCATCTACTTATCGGTATTTATCAATATTTTGTTTGTATTCTAGTTAAGATCCTCATCTATATAGATCTAGCTGAAGAGATTTGTTGAGTTTCCACATTTTGTCTTGTATTGTCCATTTTATTGCTGAATAAAATTGTGGAGCCAGTTATAATCCCAAATCTATTTGCATGCACGATATATAAACCTTAAAACACAACAAAACGCATCCAGAAACATTAGCACATCAGATCTACAAAATAGAGCAACAGAGTTAGTAGTTGAAATCCCGATCCGAGGATCTGGGGATATTACACTATTTGAAATATCCTTAATCCAGTTGATCTGGATATCTACTACGAATCTAGTGTTCTGTCTCACAGATCTGATACTCTGGGGATTTATGGATGAATTTTATCTTCAGATCTGATACTCTGGGGGTTTCTGGATGCGTTTTAGTTATGTGCTTGAGTTGATTTGTGGTTGTTGCATGTGCATGTTATACATTATGGTTTAAACAGTCATATATATGATGCAAGCGGAAATAAGGAACATCAACTGCCCAATAATATGTATTATGAGATTCAAGCATGGAAATACAATGAAATACTGGAAATGTAGAAGATAGTCATCAGTTAGATCTCATAGATCGTCACTGGAATACAAGCAAATAACATAAAATACCTGTGATCAGAAGATGAAGGAAGATCTGATGCATACACGGATAGATCGGCAAAATCGGCAATTCCGGAGAAGCATGGTAACCGCTACGAATTGGAAAACTCATCCGAAAGGCTATACCCGTCGGAATGAGCTAGAAATTGTCCCAATAGAAGCGCCCTAACCTCTAAACTGATCCTGGTGACTGTAGGATGGCAGATCTGTCCTCTGATGCTCTGGATCTCGTCCCCTCGAGGTCTGCGCACCTCCTGGGCTCTCTGGATGCATCTAAATGATTCCACCAACGGAATCAGTTGATATAGGACTCAAAACGTTCGCCCTGACAAATGCAAAATTGGGTCGGAAGGGTTTCCCCAGATCTGCTCTGACGCTCCGTCTATAATCCCAACTGTCCTTCCAAAAGAGTTGCGCCCTAGATGGTTGAATGATGAACTCTAAAGGATTCCACCGTATGAATCCGATGGGAAGTGTCTCGATCTATGCGCCCTGGCTGGATCTCAACTGGGTCAGAAGGAAACTGCAATCCGAGCTCTAACCTCGTGCAGCTACACAACCCCTCAATCTGACCTTGCGCCCTCACTGGCTGAGTTACGCAACATTGCAAATTGGATACTCCTAAATAGCACGGTGAAATACATGGATGGTATCTCCGATGGGCTAGGGTGTGTCTCTAAACACCGAAACCTATCAATGGTGGTGGTTTCCTCCAAAAATCCACAAAACAGTAGAAATCGAATATCTTCCTCCTCTGGGAACTCTCAACATCAAATCATAACAATGCATAATGAGGAATTAGGTTGAATTCCTCCCTTTGTACTCTTCTCGATCTAATTCACCATTGACCTCACTTAAGCTAGGCGCTTTTCCTCCTAAGGTGAGCAATTAATTAATTAAGTCCCCCTTTAGCAACTTTTCATTCTAATTCTTTGTTGACTTAGGCTTAAGTGACTTTTCCTATGCTTTTTGGCTTAATTCATTGTTTAGCCACCAAATCACCCTTATTTCTCCCTTTGTTCCCTGTTTGTGCTTGACTATAGTCTACGGGAACACATAGACTACTAAGTCACTCCTTGTTGGCCTACTCTTGGGAACGGGACATCACAGTCCTCCCTTCCCAAGATTGCTTGTCCTCGAGCAACATCAATCCTGGGTGCTGCAAAATATGCTCTCCCTCCCATGTGGCATCCTCCACTGGAAGACCCCTCCATCTAACCAAGCACTCCCTGATGACCCTGCTCCTCAACCTGCGCTCTCTCTGCTCTAGTATCTCCTCCAGCACTAGCTCCAACTAGCCCTCCTCATCCAAGGGTGGTAACTCCTTTGAAATGCTAATCTGTTGTCCCACGGCCTTTTTAAGGCAAGAGACATGAAAGGCGTTGTGAATCTTGCTACCCTCCGGTAGCTCTAGCTCGTATGCCACCTCGCCTATCCACATGATGAATCTGTATGGCCCATAAAACTTCGGCTTCAACTTCTCTGCTCCACTCCTCTTCAAGGAGGACTGTCTATATGGTTGTAATCGCAGAAAAACCAAATCCCCTACCTCAAAACTGCGCTCAACTCTCTGTCAGTCTGCATAGATCTTCTGTTGGTTCTGAGTCGTCTGCAAGTTCTCCCTCATTGCCTGCAGAATCCTCTGACTCTCCTCCACCCAGTCTTTGGCCCCCGGGACCCTGTTGTCCCCAAACACAGTCTCCATAAAGAAGGGTGCATCGTATCCATACAATGTCCTGAACGGTGACATCCTGATAGACACATGGTAAGATGTGTTGTAGCAATACTCACCCATGTGTAACCATCTCACCCATGTGCGTTGTTGCCCCCCCACATAGTTCCTCAGATACCCCTCCACCCATTTGTTGACTATCTCTGTCTGTCCATCTGCCTGTGGGTGGTAGTTGGTACTCGTAGCTAGATCTGTGCCTATCAACCTGAAAAGCTCCTGCCAAAACGCGTTGATGAAGCGCCCATCTCTATCACTGACTATCTACCTGGGTAAACCATGCAACCGGAATACCTCCCTAAAAAACAACTCGGTTATCTATATGGCCTTGTAGTCCATGGGTATGGCAAAGAAATGTGCAAATTTGATCAGCTTGTCGACCACCACAAATATACAGTCTTTGCCCTGCACTCAAGGAAGGCCTGTAATGAAATCCATAGAAATGCTCTCCCATTTTTTCTCTAGAATGGGTAGAGGTTGTAGCAACCCTACGAGATGTGTCTGCTCAGACTTGTTCTGCTGACAAGTCGTGCACTCCCGGATGTGTTTCAACACATCATCCTTGAGACCCTTCCATGAGAATCTCTCCCTGATCTGCCTATACGTTTTGAAGTACCCCTGATGCCCTGTTGTAGGCAAATCATGACACACCTTCAAAATTTTCCCCTTCAGGGTAGATTCTAGAACCAAGTAGATCCAGTCCTTGTAGAAATGACATCATCAAGAACCCAGTATCTATCATCAACCACCTGTCCATCCATCACCTCACAAGAAAAAAAAATTGGAGTACTCCACCAACAAATGAGCTTTCCAATCTATACAAACGTCCATCATCGAACACCCTGCCGGCCTCCTGGACAAGGCATCTTCTACAATATTCCTTTTTCCCTTGACATACTCAATGTCAAAGTCAAAGGCTTGGATCTTTGAGACCCACTTCTTTTGTCTCTCACTGAGGTCTTTCTGATCTAGGAAATACTTGAGACTGTTATGATCAGTCTTCACTACAAATCTGTTGCCTACTAGATACTGCCTGAATTTGGTTAAGGCATGCATGATTGCTAGCATTTCCTTGTCGTAAATAGGATAGAGTCTCTTCGACTCGTTGAGCTTTCTGCTCTCAAACACAATGGGGTGGCCCCCCTACATCAAAACTGCTCCAATCCCCACCCCTGATGTGTCGCACTCTAAGACAAACAACTGCGAGAAGTCTGGAAGGGCTAGAACAGGGCATGTGCTCATAACCTCCTTCATTTTATCAAATGTCTGATGTGACTCCTCTAACCAATGAAAAGCACCCTTCTTGGTCAAGTCTATGAGTGGTGCTCCCAACTCTGAAAAGCCCTTGACGAACCGCCTGTAGTAACTGCATAACCCAAAGAATCCCTTCAACTCTATGAGGTTCTTGGTTGTTGGCCAATCCAAAATGGCCCTGATCTTCTCTCGATGAACCTGTACCCCCTGCCCACTGATGATATGCCCCAAGTACAGTAGTTCTCTCATGCCGAACTCACATTTGGATTCCTTGGCATATAATGATAGTGCCTGGATAATGCTCAAGACCTCCTCCAAATGTGCCAAATGTTCATCCCACATCCTGTTGTATATCAATATATCATCGAAGAACACCAAAAGGTATTTCCTCAACTGTCCTCTGACAATGTGGTTCATGCAAGACTAGAAAGTGGTCGATGCATTGGTCAACCCAAATGGCATGACCAAGAACTCAAAATGTCCGAAGTGGCATCTGAATGTGATCTTCTCTATATCTTTCTCTTTGATGTTGATCTGATGATACCCGGATCGCAGATCGATCTTGGTGAAGAAAATTGCCCCATGCAACTCGTCCATCAACTCATCTATGCGTGGAATGGGGTACCTATTCTTTATCGTTTTCTTGTTGATTGCTCTGTAATCAATGCACATCCGCAATGTGCCATCCTTCTTCAGTACCAGAACGACTGAAGAGGCAAAAGGGCTCATGTTGGGCCTGATGTGCCCCATCGCAAGCAACTCTTTGATTGCTTTCTCAATCTCGTCCTTGAACCTCTTGGGATACCTATAAGGTGCAGTGATCACTGGTGTAGCCCCTGCCTCCAGCTCGATCGTGTGCTCAAATCCTCTATTCGGTGGTCTCCCTGGTGGTATCGACCCAAACACTGGCTCATACTGGCTCAAAAGCTATTTGATCTGTGGATGGTACTGTTCTCTACCCTCTGAATCCTTCCGTGTGGTGATCAAACACTCTACTGCATAGGCCACATCACCGTGACGGAAGATCCTCTCCATCTGTTTTGCCAATACTGCTCGTGGTGCTCCTGTAGACATGCCTCTCAGTACCACTCTCGATCCACTGGCATCTCTGAAGCTCATGGTCAACGTTTGATAGTTGAACCCAAACTCCCCTAATGAATATAACCACTGTACCCACAATACTGCATCTATGTCTGACAGGTCAACTACATAGAAAGTGTTTGTCAAGGTGTAGTTGCCTAGTTTGACCTCTAGGTCTAGGATCATGTCCAAGCATGCCATCGTGTATCCATCTGCCACTGCTACGTGGAATCCCTCAAACTCCTTGATGCGTAACCCCCTCCTGGCTACTAAGGATGCGTCTATGAAATTGTGGGTGGCCCCACCATCAACTAAAGTGATCATGCATTGCCCCTGTATAAAGCCCTTGAGCTTGAGTGTGTTGTACCTAGGTATTCCTGAAAGGGTGGCCATGGTTCCCCCTTTCACCTCTCTACGAGGTTTTGTCTCCTCCTTGGGTTGTGCCCCTGCCGGTATCTGAGGTTTCTTCGGCTGTTGCTCTGGCTCATGAGTGGTCTCATCCTCTGAATCACTGTCTGCCCGTGCCCCAATATCCTCGTCCTCCTCCTCATTGCCTGATTCCACTTCAATGTAGTGGATTTGTCCCTTTCCCATGCATCTATGCCCTGGGACCCAAGGGTCTCTGCAAGAGAAGCAAAGCTTCTTCCTCATCAACTCCTGTCTCGTGTCATCGTCCAGCTTTTTTTTGCCCTTTCATTCTCTCTGGAATGGCTTTCGATCACGATCCTTCTGTGGTACGAAGGGTTTAGAAAAGGATTTAGTTTTTGGCACTGAGTCCGCCAAATCTCTAGTGCGTAGGATGGCATCTTACAAGGTGTAAGGCCAGTATGCCTTCACCCATCCTCTCAAGGGTTCTATGAGCCCTTCTGTGAATAACATGATCAGCCAGGGCTCGGATATATCTGTCACTGCCACTGCTACCGCTGAAACTGTGAGATGAATGCCTCTGTTGTGCCAGTTTGTCTCAACTGGGCTAGATCTCTGAAATGGATCTCTGGATCCCTCCTGTCAAATCTGTCCATGAGTCTCTCTGTGAACTCCCTGTAAGAGGTGATGCAAATGTGGCCCAATGTCACCAATCCATGATACCACCACTCGTGTGCCTCACCCTCCAAGTGTAAAGTATCGAAATTGATGGCCTATGTCTTGGTCATCTGGTTGAGCTTGTAGTAGGTGTCTAGCTTCTGTACCCAAGCTCTGGAGGTGCATTTGGACGATCCGTCGAAAGAAGGTATGATGAGTTTACCAACTTTCCGGATGAAATCAATGTTATGCCCCTGATGCTGTTGCGGCCCTCCTCTCTGTGGCTCTCTAGGGCGGTTCCTGAGTCTGAGTCCACAATACTCGACTAGGGTCATGTCCTGATGGAAGTCACGGCCCAACGTTGCATACTCCCTCCGATACTCTGCATACATGATCAATCCACAAAAGGGGATTTGATCTATAAAATAAATGACTCAAATAATAATAATAATAATAAGTAGAATACTCTTTGCAGTTACAATATTTCAACATCCTCAACAACAGCAACTCTCTAACTATGCTTCGAGGACAAAGCATCTTAAAGGGAGGAGGGCATGTTATATACCTAATATATTACAATATTG
>ML815169.1:15334-30242 GCA_009831015.1 Picea engelmannii
ACCTCCTTGAAAATGGTGATATATTTCATCTATCATATGAGAAGGTAAATAAAGTTTTCAAGAACTACTCTAAGGATGGAAGCAAAAATAACAGAGATTGTGGATGTGTTGTTGCACATTCCTTAATGGAAGCAACAACAAATATCACAAAATATGAAATTGGGACCTTACTAGAGAACATGAATACTAATATACTACATTCACTGGATATCCGATTAGATAATATGAATATCAAAAGAAAATAGGAGACTGAAAAGGCTCTAGATGGTTTTTGCTCTAAATGTACAAGAAAACATACCAGGAACGAGTGTCCATTAAAATTAATATAATTTTGTGGAAACTATAAGGAAAATCATCAAACAACCATTGTCCATCCCTGCCTAGCTTAAAATTTATGCACCAAGGAGAAAAAGAGAATATGGAGAAATTATGATTCATAAATCAAAGAAGGAAAGGACCACCAAGAAAATTCCAACAATGTATGTCTTATTCACATCCTGGACATTTTAATACTCCTTATAATAGTCAAATATATACTCCTCATATAGCCTAGTACCCCCCTAGTTAGTCGAATTAGCAAGTGAAAAATCAAATACCACAAAAATGTAGTCTCCTCCTCAACCTCAACCTTTTCCATTTCATATTTCATAGTAGTCTCAAGGCCAATGACCTAACTCTCCATGGTCTTGGAGACCTCAAGGCCAACAACAAGTGACCTTGTTTCCATCTCCTACACAAAACACTACATAGCATGCTCCTAAATAGCCATAAAGGCCTACTCAACCAACACCAAAACCCAACAATAGATAGGTCCAACTAGTCTATAATAACAAGATTAAAAACTATCCAATGTAATCAGTAAATTTCTTGGAATTTTAAATGAGTTAAATCTTTGATCAGGAAAAATGGTGGTATCCCCTTTGTCTCCTCTCATCACTAAACCAATAGAAGATAGACCTCCTAAAGAACAATAAATTCAAGAGAAACACGAGTAGTTCTCTCAGTACAAAACCTCACCTTATCCATAGAGATTAAAACAAAAGAAAACATACACTCGATCTAAAAATCAACTTCTAAGAGAATTGAAAAACTTGTGTAAAAATACCTCTTCTACAAGCTAAATATAGTTAACAAATTGACGAGAACCCTCCAAAATTGTCATTTTTTAGAGATCACATTTAGTGGCTACTTTTACCCCTGTTTCAAAAAGTGGTGATACTATTAGCACCCATTTTTTAATTTGTAATGTATGTGTGTGTGTTTTTAAAAGAAATTGTACATGTCATTTTTTATCATTTTGTTTTTTATTTTTTTTCATTTTGTTTTTTTTTAATCCATATTACATTGTAATATGGTATACCATATTGAGAAGCTGGATGTTGGGATTCGTGATTCGTAATTGACCCATAGCCTTGTGGTTGAGTCATTCCCTTACCAAAAAAATGAAGGTTACTCACACTCATATGAATGAAAGAAATCAAAGTTGTTCCCACAAAAAAAAGTTGTAACGCTTTGAAAGAATGGTAGATAAAAACAATGGATCACTTGTTTAAACAAAGACACTTACACCTATTCAAGTAAAGGTAACTCACCCTATTCAAATGAAAGTACATGATACCATATAAATGAAGAGAAATGGAAATGTTTAACTCGAAGGGTAGTTCACACCAAATCAAGTTAGTGTGATCACAATGTTTTGAAACAAAGGGTGATCACAATACTCTAGGTGATAGACTTGGTGGAAAGATTAAAGGGTGGTATGGCATGAACTATTGATATGATCCTACAAGGATGAGTGTGCTTTGTTGCAATCTCTTGCAACTGTGATTTTTCAAGGACATGATAGACTTGGTGGAAAAATAGTATGCATGGGATTTGAATATAGTAAGGATGTTCTATTCTGAGCTTATGGTGATCTAGGATTGATACTTATTTGTGTGTTGATGTGAAGAACTTGTTGTAGGGCCGTGGTGATTAGTATCCATTGAAGATTTCATGTCCATGATCTGATGTGTTTCTCCTAGAGTGTAAACAAGAAAACTCCAACAATTAATGTGCACAATGAATATGGAATGTGTTCTATGGTACAAATAAGCACTGGTGGTGGTGTGCATCCATGCTAGTGAAGTATAAATATGAAGAGAATGTATATAGCCATGTTTGAGTTACATTGAAGGATGGAGAACTAGAGAATCCACTTGAGGTGTAGTGTCATTGTGGACAATATCTAGTTGACTAGACATAGCAATAGAATGTTAAGGCTTTGGTGTTGTTGTTTAAGAAAGAATGGTTGTACATTAACCTATATAGGTATGTATTTCTAACTAGAGAAACCATCTGAGGTGTAGTGTGTATGTGAACAATATCTGGTTGGTAGACGTACCAATAAAATGCTACTGTTGTGGTGTTGTTGTTGTTTAAGAATGAATGGTTGTACATCTACCTATATAGGTATGTAGTTCTAACTAGAGAATCCATCTGAGGTGTCTAGTGTCGATGTGGACAATATCTGGCTGAATAGACATAGCAATAGAATGCTAAGGATGTGGTGTTGTTTAAGAAACGTAAATCTAACTCTATACATGTAGTTCTAAATTGCTGGAAAAGTTAGCTAATAATGACATAAATATTATAGTTGGTGAGGAACAATTTCTGAAGGAACTATTGTATACAAAAGTGTAGTGGTTGGGTGATAGTTCTTGTGAATCCTACATTGTGCAAACATTATCTAGTAAAAGTCTTGTAATTATCATTGTTGTAGCCAGCAAGAGGACAAGGGCAAGCAATTATGGAACTAGGTATAATAGATCATATATGTATTTTGTTAATTGGTGTGTGGTAGAAAAAAAAAATATTGAGTTAAAAATCATTGGGGATGTTTGGGATTTAGAATGAGAATAGCAGAGTGATAGTGCATCCAGGTAGAAGGATGAGAATGTATTATTTAGAGAGTTTGGAAGAGGGATAGTGCAACCATATGAGATGAGATGGATTGATGTGATGTAAAAGTGAGAGAGAAAGGTATTTATGTATTATGTTTTGTTTGGTCTTAACATTATAAGGAACAGGTATTGCAAGAGGTGAGTTCATAGTTTTTGTCATCTTTATTGAGTTGATAATTATTTCAATGAGCATCTTATAAAGAATTTCATTGTTTTTGATGGGGTAGAAGGATGAGAAGGTATCATTTGGAATATGTGGAAGAGAGAAAGTGAAACCATGTGAAATGGTTGGATGTGAGGTACGAATAAGAGAGAAAGATATTTATGTAGGATGTCTTGGTCACATCATTACATGGAAAGGGTATTGAAATAAATATGAGTTCATAGGTTTTGTTATCTTTAAAGAGTTGATATGTATTTCAAAGGACATATTATAAAGCATTTCATTGTTGTTCATATGATATGTTCAAGAGTAAATTAGAGTAATCAATGGGAGATACATAACATTCAACATTCTCTTGAAAAATCCCTCTGACAAGGGTGACTCCACAATGTTTATTAATGAGAAGATGAGTTCCGTCCTATTATACAAAGCCCCAATGATAAGGAGAGGGGTGCGGAGTGATGGAAAATGTGATTATTTTGGTTACAATTATCAAGGATTATAGTGGCAAGTTGGTCTTTGATCTAACAATTACAAGTAAAAAGGAGACTTAGAGAGGGGAATAATTTTCATTCGTCATTATGAGTAATGAGGGATCTTTTTCAATATAGTTTGGAATAGGGACTATTTTTTGTTGGGGAGAAGTGTCCAAATATTGGTGTACCCTAGGATCATCAAGGGATTTCTCATCTATGTACAAGGATTTGGATATGAATTATTATTATACGAATAAGAATTTTGCAGTAGTGTCCTTTGGAGCCTTATAATACTTGCACTAACATGTGGGATGAGAGGAGGGGTCTAGATTATTGGGATTAGGCTCATGCATTGTTTAATAGGAACTAGGATTTGGACTAGGGATAGCAATAAGGTTAGGATTATGGAAATGAATGGAGGGATCTTTTCTAATTTATTTTCCACAATGAGGATATGGGTAAAGACTTTGTATATGGGGGTTCTCTAAAATAGTTATACTTCTTTATAAAAAAACTACAAGTAAACCAAAATTATATTTAAAATACCTCTTTAGGGTTCTTGATTTATAGTTGAAATTTGAGCTAGGTAAAGAGTGTACACTCGATGCACTGTACAACCACCTACACATTAAATTTGACAAATAAATTAGACAATAAAAACACCACATGGAACTTAACATATATGCAATATCTACACATTAAATTTGACAAATAACTTGACAATAACAAATAAATTAGACAATAAAAACACCACATGGAACTTTGAATATATATCAATATCTACATATTAAATTTGACAAATAACTTGACGATAAAAACACCTTGTGAAGGGTGGCCACAAATCATCTACTCATAAATGTCAAAAGGTTTATGAAAATCTGTCTTAGTAATGTACATTTTTTAAAATGAAGAGTTAGATTGTCAAAAGCCTTACGAAAATCCATCTTAGTGGTTGGAGAAAGAGTTCTTATATTACTATACTTAGATGCAATATTGTCATGCATTTCCATAGCATAGTGGGAAAGTGAATTGTAGTATCCAACTAGCATATTTGGAAAGGGAATTGTAGTATACAACTAGATGAGGGGGAGTTGTAGGTTGTTGATGCAATGATTTATTATCGTGCCAACATACGTTTGTGGTACCAACACAGTTGCATAAGTTGCATTGTTGCATAAAGCTGCATATAGTTGAAAAGGTTTCATTGTTGCATAAAGTTGCATGTAGTTGCATATTGTCACTAAAAAACATGATAAGTTGCATTGTTGCATATAGTTGCATATTTGCATATAGTTGCATAAGTTGCATTTTTTCATAAAGTTGTTTATAGTTCCATATAGTTGCATAGTTGCATATAGTTCCATATTTGCATATAGTTGCATGCGAAATTGTCATATAGTTGCATATAGTTGCATAAGTCGCATAAGTTTCATATAGTTGCATAGTTGCATAAGTTGCATTGTTGCATAAAGTTGCATGTTGCATAAAGTTGCATAAAGTCCCATATGTTCCATAAAGTTGCATAAGTTGCATAAGTATCATGTTGCATAGTTGCATATAGTTGCATATAGTTGCATAAGTTGCATATAGTTGCAATATAGTTGCATAAAGTTGCATAAGTTGCATAAGTTTCATTTTTGCATAAAGTTGCTTATAGTTCCATATAGTTGCATAGTTGCATATAGTTCCATATTTGCATATAGTTGCATACGAAATTGTCATATAGTTGCATAAGTTGCACATAGTTGCATAGTTGCATATAGTTGCATAGTTACATTGTTGCATAAAGTTGCATAAAGTTGCATAAGTTCCATAAAGTTGCATAAGTTGCATGTTCCATAGTTGCATATAGTTGCATAGTTGCATATAGTTTCATATTTGCATATAGTTGCATACGAAATTGTTGCAATATAGTTGCATATAGTTGCAATATAGTTGCATATAGTTGCATATAGTTGCATAAGTTGCATATATTTTCATATCCCCCAACGCTCAGTGGAGAAATGGATTTGAGACCCATCAAAGAGTTCAAGTGGGGATCGATAGTTTGGAAATCCATGATCCTGGAATTTTACATATTTGGAAAGCACCTTTAGTGGCTGGTGGGGAATGGAGGAAAGGTTCGAGTTGGAAATAATGTTGGGGTTGGTTGTGACAGATATTACAAGATGATCGAGTTGTTGTTTAATCCATTGTATGGATAGGGTGTAATGGTTTTGATGAAGTTGTACAAACTATAAAGAAAAGGGTTGTGGTCTTCTATATGGAACACTGTGAAGGCATTGAACCTGAGAGGAGACAATGGGATGGAAGGAGGGGTTTGCCTCTCTCGATCTTGTCCAAGGACCCAATACCCATACCCAGTGCTCAAAATATCCTATTGATGCCCATACTCCCACTTGAATTCCAAAGATACCCTCGAGAGGTCGTCTATGGTGGTTTGAGGTGTCATTCATGAAATTTGAGCCCTAGAAGTTGCATAAAACCTTGAGCGATTAGGTGTGCTAGTTTGAGGTGTCATGTTTGGCCATGGATGCCTAGAATATTTGTACTTCAACTAAGTCTTGGGTTCCCCCCTCAACCATATCAAGGTCTTCAAACCCATAGCTAATGCTCAAAACCATGTGAGAGCACTAACATCATTTCTTAGAGGCCAAGGATACCCCTCTGGAGTTTATGTGTGGTATTTTGAGGCATTGTCCATGGCTCTAGATGACTTAAAGCCTTATTTAGAACCTAAGGCATGGCCTTCTTCCCTATATCATTTCCAAGACCTTGAGACACATACCTACTACTCAAAAACACCTATTGGCATCGACATCCCCAACCATAGGTTGGAATACCCTCAAAAGGCCTTGTGTGGTTATACGAGGCATCCTTATTGGCCCTAGCTCGTTGAAAGCTTCCTTTAAGACCTAAAGTTCATGTTTACTCCCTTGACCATGTCAAGGCCCCGAGACCCATACCTAGTGCTCAAGAATGTTAGTGTTACTTATATACCTAATTGGAAAAGAATGCCTTCGAGAGGTCATTTGTGGTGGTTCAAGGTGTCATTTATGAGAACAATAAGAAGTGGGATGAGAAGAAAATTGTAGAAATGATGCAAGAAACAATAGCTCCCACCATGTATTACAAGTCTTCTGAGAGAAAGTGACACACCAAGACTATTGGAAATTACACCTTGATAAATGCCCCAAGCACTTCTAAAAGCTAAAAGAAGAAGTAGTCGCACTACCATTCAAAAGGAGGTAGCATTAATCAATGACAATCCCAAAAAGAAAAAAGAATTGACCAAATTATTTCATGACTATATCCACATGAGACAAGCTAAAGTGAATTACTTATTTGATCTTGATTCACAATTGAATTTGATCTCTACACAACTAGTTTAAAATATTGGCCTAGAGACTCATGGTCATTCACAACCATATCACTTGGGTTGGGTGAGACTAGACTTGGATTAAGGATCAAAGCAAAATATGTGGAAAATAACATTCAATACAAGGAAACAAGGTTTGTATGAATGGTTAGTGATTCATTTGGGTTTAAGTAATGCACCTACAACTTTCATGTGCTTGATGAATGATGTGCTACAACCATTTATTTACTCATTTTAAAAGTATATCTAGATGACATACTAATGTTTAACAATAATTATTAGGAGCGCATACAACATGTGGAACAAGGACTAGAGACACTAAAAATAGATCAATTGATCATGAATTTAAAAAAATGTAGTGTCAAAAAGTGTCCTTGATTTATCTTAGACACATAATCAATGGAGGAGCACTAAGGGTGGATCAAAACAAGATTGCAAAGATCGGACAATGGCTTATTCCTACCATCTTGACAAAGATCAAAATTTTCATGGGATCAATGCAATAATTGAGGATGTTCATACAAAACTTGAGGATTTTCATAGAAAACGTTTAAGAAATAGTTGCACCATTACACGCCATGACTGCCAAAGAGAAGAGTTTTCATTGGGGCAAGCCACAACTATGGGTGTTCGAAGAAATGAAGAGAAATATTTGGAAATCCTCTAATCTTAGCCATGCCCAATTGACGATGACCAATTGAACTAGAAACAAATGCAAGCGAGTATGTTTTAGGGGCGATGCTTCTGCAAGGATGGTTGTTGTGTTACCATTCAAAATTGTTCCATGGAGTAATGTTGGGCTACCCCACATATGATAAAGAAATATTTGTTGTTGTGCAAGTAGTGAAGAAGTGGAATCATTATCTCCTAGGGAAAGATATATAGTTGCACATAATATTGTCCCAAGTCTCGGAGACAAAAACATCTCTAATCATGTTAATGCCTCTTAGGGTTGAGAACTAGGTTGTCTCGATGAAGGTTTTTCCTTCGTGAAAAGGATGGAGGAATAATACTGGGAAACCATGGTAGATCCCAAAGTGAATGATTTCATAGGGTGTATGCTTACGAAATCCAATTTGGAGAAAGTAGAGGAAAACAACAAGATGAAAAAGAGGATAACAGATTTGGAATCTACATTGATTCCTAAACCATTGTTTATGTAACCATTGGCCATTAAGACACCATATGAACAACTTGAAGACAATACCAAGATAACTTCCAAAGTAAAGTGAGCCCAAGGGTTATTGTATAGGGTTAGGGATACAATTGTAACCAACATTGAAGAAATATTAAAGTCGTTGATGGATCTATAGGGATTGATGAGCAAATCCTTTGTCCTTGACACCAAAAGTACTTATTTGACCAACTCTTTGAATCAATGACTTACCATCTTCTCTAAAAAGGAGATAAAATGATGGATTGGTGATTTGGTTATTAATAATTCTCGAATTGATTCATTGATTCAAGAGCAATGCACAGAATTAAGAAAATTCCATAATGAAATATTTTCCTTAAGGGTGAAATAGGAGGTCCCAATGGGACCCATCATAGGTTACATCAAGACTTGGGTTGATAAAGATTTGGAAAATATATCTAAGGCCCTGTAATATTTAGTTAAGAAGACAATGAGGTTTCAAGAACCTTGCCAATGGCATGAGAGAGTATAAAATCATCAATTTCAAAGAAGAACAAGCTCACTTCCAAATTTTCAAGTCTTCCCCAATTTTGTAAGTTTGCTCCGGTTGACCTCCAGCTGCGACCTAGGGCCCAACATATGAGCGCATCGGGATTTCATGTATCGGGGGTTTGTGAAGTGGTTCTCTTCCATTTTCCTGAAATACAAACTCGCGATGACTACTATGCTAGATCGACGACCCTCATCTCCCTGATCCGATGCTCTAGGTTCTTCCTTTGCGAACTGGGATTTTGTGACTCCCGAAATGTCGATATTTCAGAGCGCTAAATCAACGGCTCTTGCTCCTTCAGATCTAATGGCTACTATTCCTCCTGAGCTTACAAGTGTTGAAAAAATCTCTCCCTTATCCTCCCCGCGTATCTACTAGATCCAACGATCCACGAAAATCAGTGTTTCTCCCTGTGGGAATTTCCACCATCCATTTGCCGCCTAGGGAAAATCCCCTGCAAGGGGGCATCCTACATTTGTAGCCCAATCGGCACGTGACTACCCGCCCTCACCATGATAGCGGCTCGGGAAGACTGCTAACAACCCATAGGTTGAGGACGCAAACCCCTAGGCCCGACTCTCAGAGCCAATCCTTTTCCCAAAGTTACGGATCCGTTTTTCTGACGTCCCTTACCTACATTGTTCTATTGACCAGAGTGTGTTCACCTTGGAGATCTGATGCGATTATGAGTATGACCGGGTATGGACGGTACTCGGTCCTCCATATTTTCAAGGGTCGTCGAGGGCGCACTAGACATCGTAATACATGCGATGCTCTTCCAGCTATTAGACCCTATCTCTAGTTGAGCCAATTTCAGGGTGGGAAAGATGTTAAAAATATACATATAACTCTTCTTGGGGCCCCCAACGACGTCTCCAGATTTCCTAATGTTGTCATCAGTTATAGGATGAGGCACCAACAACTCTAAAAAATGGGCTTCAATTTTGTTGACTCTGGATGGAAGGTTGTTGGTTTTATCTAACTTCTATGTGTCTAATGATGAATGTGCCCTTTTATAGAAATGGATTATTGACAAATCATTGGAAATCCATTTGTTATTTTGTAGGGATTTTTACATGATTGATGCAGAGGAGGAAAATGAGTGCATGTTGTCTATGATATTTCTTGAAGGGGAAAAAGTTATGAAATGCCCTCAAATGTTTCCTTGATTTCAACACCCTCTTCATTGAGATTTATTTTTGGGAAATATTATGACATAATCGAATGACCCTCAAATATAGGCATGATCAAGGCCATGGACTTCAGAAAATTTTTCCTCTATGCTTCAAAGACACTCTACAAAGCCTCAGTCTTCCTGCCTATCAACAAGTGTGAATCATAGGATATGGGACACTTGGGGTCCATCCAACAAAAGTCTTTTTTAAAATGGCAGTAAAGGCCCTAGATTATCTCATTTATCATGGGGTTGGTCAAAATATTATCAAAGGCATTCCCATCCCAGAACATGGAGTTGGATAGTTGGTTAATCAACATTCTACATACAACTCTTTCATATTATTCATAAGGACCAGACTTTTATGAAGAACACTATGGAATGCTTCTAGATTTTTTTTGATTCTATAGAGAACGCTATGGACAACCTCCATATTTTTTTTGATGTCTCATTGTCCAAGATATAGTGGGACAAAATGGAATGTTGTAGAAAATTCCCATGTAAACAATGCCTATGTAGACAACACCTATGTGGACAGACCTGGATCGTGAGAATAGTGAGGAGGAGAATGTTGCAGGGTCCATTTTGGATGATAGACATGTGTACGTTCTATTTTTTTTCTTTCATCCAGGGCAAAGAGGGGAGCCGAATGAGATTGAAATTGACCTTTCCAAGCTCCACACAGTAAAAACATGTTTTTTTTTTGTAGACAAGGGGAAAACAAAAATAGAGGCAAATTGGCGAAACCATATCTGAATGCAAAAATTTTGGGTGGGATTGGTGGAACTACCACTCACCATTCTCAAGCTTGCTGACAGTGTGCCCTCTAGCTCAGTCTCCTCCATGCACCCTCTAACTCAGTCTCCTCTGCGCTTGATCTCCTTCTCTGATATGCCCTTACGCAGATGTGCCCTTGATCTCCTTCTCCTCTGTGTGTTCCCTCTTTCTCCTATGCATGTGTGCCCTCCTCCTCTGCATGTGCCCTCCTCCTCTCTGTGCACCCTCCTTCTCCTCTACATGCATGCCCTCCTCCTCTGCATGTTCCTTCTCCTCTCTACTCTGTGTGTGACCAAGTGTTGGTCTAGCTAATGAGCGCACGAGTTAGTTCAAATGTGTTTTTGTTTTTTTTTCAAAACTATGTTTTGTTATTTGTTTATTTTTTGTTTTTATTATAGTTATATATAGTATAGTTTATATATTATATAATATATATAAATTATATATATATAATGTATAAATTATATATTATATAGAATATATAATTTATAAATTATATAATATATATTATATATATATATATATAATATATTTTATATATTATATAATTTATACGTTATATAATATATCTATCTATATATATAGCTTATAAATTATATTTAATATTATGGTTCAACATGTCGTTGTAGGCCCTACATGCCTAGAAACTTCCTTTAGGACCTAAGGCTTGGGTTTCCTCTCTTGATCTTGTCCAAGGACCCAAGACCCATACCTAGTGCTCAAAATATCCTATTGATGCCCATACTTCCACTTGAATACCAAAGATACCCTCGAGAGGTCATCTATGGTGGTTTGAGGTGTCATTCATGAAATTTGAGCCCTAAAAGTTACCTAAAACCTTAAGAGATTGGGTGTGCTAGTTTGAGGTGTCATGTTTGGCCATGGATGCCTAGAAGATTTGTACTTCAACTAAGCCTTGGGTTCCCCCCTCAACCATATCAAGGCCTTCAGACACATAGCTAATGCTCAAAACCTTGTGAGAGCACTAATATCATTTCTTAGAGGCCAAGGATACCCATATGGAGTTTATGTGAGGTACTTTGAGGCATTATTCATGGCTCTAGATGACTCAAAGATTTCTTTAGAACCTAAGGCATGGCCTTCTTCCATATATCATTTCCAAGACCTTGAGACACATACCTACTACTCAAAAACACCTAGTGGCACCCACATCCCCAATCATAGGTTGGAATACCCTCAGAAATATTTGTATGGTTATACGAGGCATCCTTATTGGCCCTAGCTCATTGAAAGCTTCCTTTAAGGCCTAAAGTTCATGTTTCCTCCCTTGACCATGTCAAGGACCCGAGACCCATACCTAGTGCTCAAGAATGTTAGTGTTACCTATATACCTAATTGAGAAAGGATGCCTTCGAGAGGTCATTTGTGGACATGGTGTTTCAAGGTGTCATTTATGGGAAGAATAAGAAGTGGGCTACGAAGAAGATTGTAGAAATGATGCAAGAAACAAAACCTCCCACCATGTATTACAATTCTTGTGAGATAAAGTGACACACCAAGACTGTTGGAAATTACACCTCGATAAATGCCCCAAGCACTTCTAAATGCCCCAATGCCCATATGCCTCCAACCTTGTGATCTAATGATCGTTGGGTGACAACTGTCATGAAGGGTGATGACTAAGACTAGGGGAAACTTTCAATTCAAGGCTAGGAATGACTAGGCCCACATCAAGTGAAGGAATAAAATTAAGAAGGTACATGTGTTGTCCCATTCCATGTCAACAACAACGCATCCATTCACCGGGAACACTAAAACCCGACAAATCGATGACTACACTAAATTAGGGTTTATGGTTTACATGATGAATTGATGATGGAATAAAGTGGGTGTGTGAGTCAAATTTGAGTCCATAAACCATCCCATATCATTAATGCATGTTAGTAGTCTATCCATGTCAAAATTCAATGCATTCAGAAACAATTTGAAAAAATTTCAATGTTGGCCCCATTCACAAGTCACTGTTGCCCGTCTCTAGTCCTAGTACAATTTCCTTGTAAATTTTGTATAATATATTTGGAGAATGATAATTTGGAATATTATAGGCCTATTCCTACACAACATGGCTAGATCACCTCTCATTGATAATTTGTGTATTGATCCCTTTTAGTTTTGGGTTGTTAGTATTTTCAATTGCACGCACCTTTCAATATAGTCAAAGTTCAATTAATGTCTCTTGTTACTATAGGGTTATAAAGCCTCATGATCCCAATGCCCATATGCCTCCAACCTTGTGATCTAATGATCGTTGGGTAACAATTGTCATGAAGGCTGATGACCAATACTAGGGGAAACTTTCAATTCAAGGCTAGGAATGACCAAGCCCACATCAAGTGAAGGAGTAAAATTAAGAAGGTACATGTGTTATCCCATTCCATGTCAACAACAACACATCCATTCACTGGGAACACTAAAACCTGACAAATCGATGACTCCACTAAATTAGGTTTTATGGTTTACATGATGAATTGATGATGGAAGAAAGTGGGTGTGTGAGTCAAATTTTAGTCCAGAAACCCTCCCATATCGTTAAGGCATGAAAATAATCTATCCATGTCAAATTTCAATGCATTCAGAAATAGTTTGAAAAAATTTCAACGTTCGCCCCATGCACAGGTCATTGTTGCTTGTGTCTAGTCCTAGTACAATTTCCTTGTAAAATTTGTATAATATATTTGGATAATGATAATTTTGAAGGTTCTAGGCCTATTCCTACACACCATAGTCAGAGCACCTCTCATTGACAGTCTGTGTATTGATCCCTTTTAGTTTTGGGTTGTTAATATTTTAAATTGCATGCACTTTTCAATCTAGTCAAAGTTCAATTAATGTCTCTTGTTATTGTAGGGTTATAAAGCCTCATGATCCCAATGCCCATATATCTCCAACCTTGTGATCTAATGGTCGTTGGGTGACAACTTTTATGAAGGGTGATGACTAAGACTAGCGGAAACTTTCAATTCAAGGCTAGGAATGACCAATCCCACATCAAGTGAAGGAAGAAAATTAATAAGGTACATGTGGTGTCCCATTCCATGTCAACAAAAATGCATCTATTCACTGGGAACACTAAAACCCGACAAATAGATGACTCCACTAAATTAGGGTTTATAGTTTACATGATGAATTGATGATGGAAGAAAGTGGGTGTGTGAGTCAAATTTGAGTCCAGAAACCCTCCTATATTGTTAAGGCATGTGAATAGTCTATCCATGTCAAATTTCAATGCATTCAAAAATAGTTTGAAAAAATTTCAACGTTGGCCCCATTCATAGGTCACTGTTGCCCGTGTCTAGTCCTAGTACAATTTCCTTGTAAAATTTGTATAAGATATTTGGAGAATGATAATTTTGAAGGTGTTAGGCCTATTCCTACACAGCATGGCCAGATCACCTCTCATTGACAGTCTCTGTATTGATCCCTTTTAGTTTTGGGTTGTTAGTATTTTCAATTTCATGCACCTTTCAATCTAGTCAAAGTTCAATTAATGTCTCTTGTTACTGTAGGGTTATAAAGCCTCATGATCCCAATGCCCATATGCCTCCAACGGTCAACTTTGTGATCTAATGATCGTTGGGTGACAACTATCATGAAGGGTGATGACTAAGACTAGGGGCAACTTTCAATTCAATGCTAGGAATGACCAGGCCCATATCAAATGAAGGAAGAAAATTAAGACGGTACATGTGTTGTCCCATTCCATGTCAACAACAATTCATCCATTCACTAGGAACACTAAAACCCGACAAATCGATGACTCCACTAAATTAGGGTTTATGGTTTACATGTTGAATTTATGATGGAAGAAAGTGGGTGTGTGAGTCAAATTTGTGTCCAGAAACCCTCTCATATCGCTAAGTCATGTGAATAGTGTATCCATGTCAAATTCCAATGCATTTAGAAACAGTTTGAAAACATTTCAACGTTGGCCCCATTCACAGGTCACTGTTGCCCGTGTATAGTCCTAGTACAGTTTCCTTGTAAAATTTGTATAAGATATTTGGAGAATGATAATTTTGAAGGTGATAGGCCTATTCCTACACACCATGGCCATATCACCTCTCATTGACAGTCTGTGTATTGATCCCTTTTAGTTTTGGGTTGTTAATATTTCCAATTGCAAGCACCTTTCTGTTGGATTACTGAGAGGGGGATGAATCAGTAATAACGTAATTATAATCCTTTTTCTTCAAATTTTATATCAATGTAGAATTATTATCCAATAATGAGCAGTAATAAATAAACAATCACACACATACACAGTACACCAGTGTTTTACGTGGAAACCCAA
>ML815169.1:70969-85822 GCA_009831015.1 Picea engelmannii
GGGAGGATGATGTGACGGGAGTTGGGGATGAATTTGGGAGAGCGGGGAATTGGCAGAGTGAAACTTGGAGTGGAATTTACACAGTGCACCGGGGGTTGCTGGGGGTTTTGGGCTCGAAGGGCCAGGATATCCGTTGATATCCTAGGGCTAGGAGCTAAGTAGTCGGCAGGGAGGACGGTTTTGGGTAGTGTTCTAAAGAAGCGAGAAGGAAGCAAGCGGCGAGAAAATAGTAGCATCAGGTTCAGGTAAGAATTATGCATTGTTTTGAATTAATTTGTTATTAAATCTTATTATATTGACGAAATTGCATACGAATGAGTTAAATTAGTAAAATTTCTTGAATGTTACGGAAGTTACTGTTATTTCATTACTGTGTTATGAAATTAGTTAGTTTATCAAAATAAATTGATGTAAAATGTAAATCCGGCCATTACAATCATCATCATATAGCAACAGAATGAGGCAGGTGCATCAACAACATTTTGTGGTACTCTGACAGACCCTAGGGATTTGCCCAGGAATCATAAGATTCCCTAGGGATATAAAATCCTAACAGATCTACCACATGGTACTCTGACAGACCGTCCTTACCGGACCTTCGGGATCTGCCCAGAAATCAAAATATTCCCTAGGATATAAAATTCTAACGGAGCTACCACTACTAACCACAGATGGCATACACATGCACGGGTATTATAACAGACTGTCCTTACCGGACCTTCGAGATATTTCGAAAGATGATCAATCCCCTAGGATATAAAATCCTAACGGAGCTACCCGTTGTTGGTCAGGATACCATAGTATCATCATCATCACTCCCCCTTTCGAGGGAGGTCCTTTCAGATTATACCAAGATTGTCTCGAAAGTATTCAAACTTTACACGAGACAAAGGCTTGGTCAAAACATTTGCAACCTCCTCATCTGTGCCAACATATTGGATCATTACAGTTCCCCTCTGCACCATATCATGAATGTAGTGATACCAGATTTTTATGTTCTTTTACTTATCATGGAACACTAGGTTCTCTGTCATCTTTATGCAACTATGGTTATCACATAGAATCACAATGGCTTCCATCTCCAGATCAAATAGACATGTCAACAACTTATGAAGCCATATGGCTTCACAACTGAAGGAACATGCTTCGATGTATTATGCTTCTGTCCTGCTGAGAGAAATACTAGATTGCTTCCTACTCTGCTATAAAGTCATGGCTGACCCCATACTAGAACAACATCTTGAAGTACTCTTTCTATTAGAAACACTTCCATCCCAATCTGAATCAATATAGCCAACCAGTCTGAAGTGATGATTTTCAAGATAATAGAGACATTATTCCAACATACCCTTAAGGTATCTCGTCACATGATTTGCAGCTACAAGGTGAACACATCTGGGTTCTACGAGATACTGAATCAAGGTGTTCACAACAAATCATATATTTGGCCTGGTATTCGTCAAATACATCAATAAACCTATAATCTATCTTTACAGAGTAACATCAACCAATTCTGACGAAGTATCAACTAGGAGCTCCAGCTTTGTTTCCATGGGTGTGTTCATGGCTTTACATTCCAACATATCAAACATCTTCAGTATTTGAATTACATACTTCCCTTGGTTAAGGAAGATCTTCTCTAGGCTTTGCCAAACTTCAAGACCTAAGATATAGTGCATCGGGCCTAGGTATTTTATCTCAAATTCTACGACGAGCCTCTTCTTACAATCTCTGATGATCTTTTATTCTCTAGTTAAGAATAAGTCATCCACATACAACAACAATATAACTGGCTCATCATTCATAACCTTAAAGTAAAGGTTAGAATCAACTTTACTATTGGTAAATCCCAAGCTCGTCAGAAAACTGTCAATTATGCCATACCAAGATCTTGGAGCTTGCTTTAACATGTACAGATATTTCTTCAACCTGTAGACATGAGTCTTTCTGTATTCAACTTCAAACCCTTGAGTTTGTTCTATATACACTTCTTCTGAAATAACACCATTTAAGAATGTTGTTTTCACATCCATCTGGTGTAACTTCCATTTCATCTTGGCTACAAGAGTTATAATTGTTCTAATGGAAATGTATCTGGCTCCCGAAGAAAACGCCTCTTCATATTCAATGCCTTCCTTTTGAGAAAAGCCACGAGCTACAAACCTTGCTTTATGTTTTTCAATAATTTTGTCTGTTGTATGTTTTATCTTGTATAACCATTTGGAAGATACCACATCTTTGTTCTTCGGTCTAAGAACTATTTCCCATACATCATTCTTTATAATGGATTGGTATTCTTCTGCCATGGCATCCACCCATTCTTTCTTCTGAATGCCTTCTTCAAAGAAAGTAGGTTCCTTTTCTATGAGATCATGCATCAAAGCCATATAACTGTAGAATGGCTTAGGTTTCTAGATTTGTCTTATGGTTCCTTATGGGGCACCATAGTTCTCTCCATCTTGAATAAGTTCCCTTTCCCAAGATAGTTTTTTCTTGTGGTATATTGTCATTTGGGGAGGTTCTTGAGATTTTATCATATCATGATATTTTGGAAACTCATCATCGAGGGTATTTGTAACTTTCCTCATTCGTTCTGCAACTCTGGGAGCTACATGTTCTTCTTCATATACCTCTTTGAGCTAGAATGTCCTTGATTTATTGAGTGTCTCATCTTCATTAAAGGTTACAACTCTGTTGATGTCAATATGATGGTAACATGGTATGCAAATTTTTAGGGTTTTAGAGACCTCATAGTATCCAACAAATATTCCCTTCTTTCCTGAAGGGTCCAACTTAGTTCTCCTTTCTTTCAAAATGTGTACAAACACTAGACATCCAAATATCTTGAGATGGATTACTTCTAGCTTCTTTCCAGAGAACATTTCTTCGAGGGTTTTGAATCCAAGTGCACTATGGGATAATCTCTTTTGGACATAAACTATTGTTCTTGTTGCTTCTGCCCATAAGTGCATTGGAAGATCTTGATCATGGATCATAGTCTTCATTGCTTCCATTATTGTTCTATTCTTTCTTTATGCTACACCATTTTGTTTAGGATTATAGGTAGTGGTGAGCTCTCTCCTAATCCCGACATCTCTGCAAAATCTTACAAATTCTTTTTAGGTGTATTCTCCTCCATTATCTAAACCAATTATCTTGATTTTTCTTTCAGAGAGAGTTTCTATCAAGGATTTGAATTCCTTGAACTTCCCAAATACTTCATCTTTTGATTTCAAGAAATAAACCCAAGTATTGCGAGAAAAATAATCAATAAATGACACATAGTATACATACCCACTAAGAGAGGTTGATGGAATTGGACCACATACATCTGAGTGGATGAGCTCCAAGATTCCTTCTACTTTATTGTCGCTCTTCGATAAAGGATTCTTTATGTTCTTTCCTTGTGGACATCCCTTGCACACACCTTCTTGATCAACTTTGAATTATGGTAGACCTGTAACTACCTTGATTACATATGGTAAGGCTTTGTAGTTGATTTGAGCTAGTATTCTATGCCAAATTTCACATGGACTCTCAGTGGAGTGAGTCAAGGTTGCATCTAAGTGACCTTTTAAATTATACAAGCCACCTTCTTTTGTTCCAATGACAATTGCATCTTCCATGGTTTTCCCTTTAGGCCACATAAGAACTTCACCATCTATGAAAGAAACCCTGAAACCTTTATTATCTAAAGCTGAGATAGAAAGTAGGTTCTTTGTCAAACCTGGTACACATAGTACATCCTTCATTTTCATCGGGGTCCCTAAATCAAGTTTGTAGGTGGATTCTCCCACTCCTTTGATAGGGTACTAGTAATCATCTCCGACTTTAAATTTCTTAGGAGAGTTATTTTTTGTAAGGATAGAGACAATGTCTCTCTGACCTGTCATGTGCTTAGCGGCACCACTATCTATGATCCAAGTATCCTCTCCAAGTGTCAAAGATTCTGAGAGGGCAAAAAATAAGACATAGTATTCAATATCTTATTTAGTCATCTTCGTGGGTGGCTCATCTTCTTCAACTGCATGGGAATGATGTCTTTTGTTGTTTCTCTTCTTGTATTATTCCCTTCTGGATAAACAATTCTTAGCAATATGTCCCATATTATCATAATGATAACATTGATAAGAGGAGAAATCTTTTTCTCTTCTTTGATCCTTCTGATATTTCTGGAATCTCCTTGGAGGGTGGGGTTCTTTATGGAAGTGGGTGAATCTATTTAAGGAGTGATATTCCTTATGGATATGGTTCTCCTATTGGAAGTGAGACCTTTTCTTTCCTCCTTTAGCATGAGCAGCTAGGGCTTGGTCTTCATCCCTTAAGAGTATTGCTTCTCGATTGGCTACTCTTGCTTCTTCTTGAACACATTCTTCCCAAAGAATTTCAAATTGTAGTTTCTCCTTTCTGGCACAAATGGTTTGGATAAAGGTCTTGTGAGACCATTTAGAGTTGTCATGATGAGTTCATCTTCATCCCAGTTATGTCCAATTTCTTCTAACTGTTCTTTGAAATGAGTAACGCTAGAGAAATAGTCTTGAATTGTTTCTCCTTCTGCATCTTTGTATTCTTGAGTTGGGTTCTCAAGTTCATCTTTCAGTTAATGTTCTTTCCTTCATACATTCTGGTTAGGGAATCAAACATATATTTTGGAGTATTCTTAGAATCCAATTAAGGGATCAAGTGATATTTAATGGAGTCTGGAATGATCCTTTTGGCCCTAACCACATCCTTCTTGTACTTTTCTTTGGTTGCATCTTCTTCAGGTTCTGGTACATTTTTCTTTATGAATTTTGCAAGAACATTCTATTCAAGAATGACTGAATTCCTATACTTCTAGGCATAAAAGTTTTCCACACCTTCTAACTTGTCAAAAATCTTAGTTCTTGCAGAGATTTTGACCTGGAGCTGGGAAAATGACCAAAAATTGAAGGTGCTCAGAAATTAAATTTGAACTTACCAGGAGGTGCGATGGGTTGAGGAGAGTAAATTGGTGCAGTCTATTTTCAAAAAATCCAAATTTTACCCCTTGAAATTGGACCTGCGCAAATATGTACTAGTACTTCTGGTAGTGATTCTGGTTTCCTGGTTTTCTGGTTTTCTAGTACCAGCCAAAACTAGGGTTTCACTTTTTGGAGGCTCTGGCCACTGAAAATGTGTGCTCAAGCTGCCAATGAGTTCGCTAGGTTAGCGTGTGATTCCCTAGATGGTTTTTAGGATGAAATTCCCTTCCAGCAAAAATCCCTAATTTTCTTGTACAACAACAATGATGTTTTTGGTTACTTAGTGAAAGGTGCTCTATTCAGTCAAGCTCTGATCCCATGTTAAATTTGGAGCTACAATTAAGTTTTTTTCAATTTACTAGACAATAATAGCATAAGCAGGATCACTGAGAGAAACACAATCACAAGGTACATATCGTTTTATCCTGGGAAACCCTCATGGGGGAGAAAACCTAGAAAAAACTTCCTTAATATATATTTCCAATACAATGCCAAGATAAAATACCAAACACTAGAGAATATCCAAGAATGATAAATGCACCTCTCTCTCCTTCTTCTTCCAACTATAGCTACCTCCAAAACTTGCGCACTATATGAGTGACTGAGTGAGTGAGTGAATGAGGCGCCATACTCTCTTATTTATACTAATTGAGGAGCGTTAGGGTTGTGTCTCTTCATTAGGTAGGGATGACTTCTTCAACTAGTGTTAAAACCACTTTAATTAGCCCTAGGGGCCTACTTATCAATTATCACCATATAAACATGGTTTGACCAATCCTCAATAGGGGATTTGGTCATACATAAGTCTCGACATGATCAATCCACAAAAGGGGATTGATCTATATAATAATAACTCAATTATAATTAGAATATTCTTCGCATTTACAATATTTCAACACATGGATGTATACAGTAATGTATACATCTTGGATAGTCTGCTTCATGTTTCATCTAATATGTTTCCTCTTGTAACCATCACTATAGCTTCCTCAGGGTTATCATTTGTGACTTTCCAGGAACAAGAACAACAAGGGAGAAACAACAGATAAGAATAATACTCTTTATAATAACAATAAAACAATAACAAGCACAATTGTCACAATATCTCCTTTAGAGTCATCACTTGTTCCCTACCTGAAACAAGGGTAAAAAGTAAGAAATACAATAATAGGAAATGAGAGCAACACTCTTCTAGTGGTGTGATCAATCATTCCTCCATGGTAATCCTGGAAACAAAACAAGAAGTTTCTCCTAGACGAGATGTTAGTTATATGTATTAAATGATTATAGTAAGCATTTATCTCAATATTGCTCACATGCTACCAAGTATTCAATAATAAAACTTTTCAAAGATTTCTATCACAACTATATTGTTTACTTGTAATGACGCAGTTATCAAACTTGACATGTGTAGATTTGAAACTTATCAACTTAATCAATCAAACTTGTAACCTGGAGTCTTGTCCTCAAGAATGAGTGTTGTTTCTTTTCTTCTGAGTCTCCTTTACTCAAGATGACAAGTACTTTCTTCAACATGTCCTTTGTACTAAAAAAATATTCTTTCTTGACAGAAAATTGGGTTAGAGAATAAACCCTATAATCTCAACTTTAATCAACCTAATACCTTGACTTTAATTTTGACCAATGGTTAGTATGATGGTCATAACTTCAACATACAACCTATATGTTCATAAGATCAAAATAATTTCATAAAAAATAGATGCATATCAAAATAATCAAACCTGGGGTGCATTATTCCTCTAAATGTGTTGGATTTGAGATCCCTCTGGATCTACGATTTTTGTTTAGACAAAAGATCCTTTCTCCTACAAATACCCTTTAAAACTAATGATACAATTTGAACATATATAAGTACATACCTCTGAGAGTATCGGCAGGTAGTGACACCATCCGACAGCAATGGAAAGCAATAACGAACTTTTAAAACTTCAAAGGTGCTTCAACGTGTAACTTAAAGATGGTTGGATATTTTCTAGGGTAAGGCTTACTAGGACAATAAAAATAGTCTGAACACTTCACAAAAACTTTCACTGCAACTGGTAATACAATCGGTGTTGGCACTGCAACTGGCATGAAGGAACTGGCACTACAACTAATACTGCAACTGCAACTGGTACTTCAACTACAAATTAGGGTTTTATGAGGAAACCCTAAATGTTCAAACTTCAAATTTTGGAATTATGATCCAGGGACTAGATGCGCCCTCCTAGGGTGATTTCCTATGTTTGGTTACTTTCTCCAACGTCCTCCTCAAACAAGGAAAACATCATACTTAAGGTTGATGTAGAAACCCTAATTTTCCAACAGCTGCAATACTGAAACTGAATTCTGGAGAGGGTGAGATGAAGCTAAGCACTTCTTATAAATTGTGAGTTGGTCTGTTTCAGGCCTGCTCTGATACCATGTTAATGTTTTTACTTATATAACTATCAGTTACTATTCTTGTTTATTAATATAATCATTTAGCACATTAGCTGCATAAATAAGATCACTAAAAGAGGGGAAATCACATAAAAAATAGAGACACACAGATTATCCCGAGAAACCCCCATGGGGAATAACACCCAACAAAATATTCCTCAATATAGATAGACCAAAGACTGAACAAAATATCCTCCTCTACTCCTTCACCGGGAAGAGTAGCACACCACTTGACCAATAAATACCAAGAGATAGACCAAAACCCTCCTTGACATCACCCCCAGTTGCAGCAGTTTATCCTCGAAGATTTGCGCACTGCAAAGATAGATATTGTGTGTGTCCAAATGAGGCATTGACCTCTCTTATAAATAGTGGTATGAACAACCTATAATTAGTTCTGGGCTGACCTGTCACTTTACCCTCTTAATTTACAATTAATTGTCAAGGCACAATAGGGCCAACTTTTACAAAGGTACAATAGGGCCTAATTAATTAATATAATATAACAGTATTATTCAACTCTCTCAGAGGTAGAATATTATTCGAAGTTACAATATTTCAATAATGGAAACCCTTTCTCTGGATTTTTTGCTCCTTTAGGAAACATTGGGGGATGGAGGATCTGTCACAAAACTTTTTGAATCTCTCTTTCCTGGTTGTTCTTTTATCGCTTCGTATGTTCAAGGTCGCTCATGTAGTTTGGCACTGGGGTGGAATCATATATATGTTAAGGTAAAAGAAAATTGGAGTATTGATTCATACCTTGGGGTAGAGGTTTTTTCTGCGTATTTGGGAGTGGATTTGCTAGTTCTCAATATCTATGGGCCTTATGTGGATCATGTTCCTTTTTGGGAATATCTGTTGGGGAAATCCTTCTTGAATACCAAAGAGATTATCATTGAAGGAGATCTGAATTTTTCTCTTGGGTTGTTGAAGTCTGGGGATCTAGGGAACAGATGGACTCACTATTGGATTTTTTCATACACAAGTTTGAGGAGAAATGGTTTTTGGATATAGAACCAATATAGATTAAACCAACTTGGTGAAACAAAAGTACTGGAGAAGCCTGTATAACCAAACATTTGGATATATTTTTGGTCTCAAAGTATTTTTCATAAAGTTTAGTTCTTATGAGGCAGCGGGTTAGTAGTGGAGGAGAATCAGATCATTTCCCGTTCATCCTGGAGATAACGAGTAGGGGACACAAGCCTGCTAGTCCTTTCAAATTCAATGCAAGGTGGTTAAAAGAGGACTCCTTTCAGTCTTTGGTTAAATGAATTTGGACTCCTTTCAATCCTTCCTCGAGTAAGCCAGTTGCGGTCCAATTTGCTACAAAACTTTAAAATTTCAAGCAGACAATTGTTGGTTGGGATCACCATAAAAAGGTTCGAGATGAGTTGGAATTAAATTCAATGGAAGAGGCCATACAAGTTACCTATGAGTTTGAAGGAGGAGGATTCATCTTGAATGATTCGAAGGAGGACCTCCTGGGGATAGAAGAGAGGCAAAGGAAGCTCTTGGAGGAAAAAGAGGTAGCTTGGATATTAAAAAGAAGAGCTATATGGCTGGAATGTGGGGATGAAAACACAAAGTTATTCCAGGCCTATGCCAAGGGGTGTTGTATGAGAAACACAATCTGGAGCCTACCCGACCATAATGGATCCCTAATCACTTCATTTGAAGGGATTTATAGCATGGGAAGAGATCATTTCTAGACTTTGTTTAAGGTGTAGGAAGGCATATCAATTGTGGATATAGTCTGGATTGCTCAATTTTCCCTAGTTTTGTAAATGAAGAAGACAACAGAGAATTGATGGTGGAAGTGTCTGAAGATGAGATTTTAGAAATCCTCCAAAGTTTCCAAAAAGACAAGAGTCTTGGGCCAGATGGATGGCCTATTGAATTATTTCTTGGCATGTTTGAGATTCTAGGCATGGACCTCTTGAGAGTTCTAGAAGAGTCCCTAACTTTCAGGAACATTCTTTCTCCCTTCAACTCAAATTTCATTCCTATGATCCCCAATACTGATTTCACACAATCCTTTGAAAATTTTAGGCTGATTTGTTTATGCAATTGGATTTGCAAGGTGGTGGAAAAGGTAATAGCTAGGAAATTAAATGTGATTATTTCAAAATCTATCTCCTATGAGCAATTCAGATTCTTAGCAGGTCAAAAAATTCATGAAGCAATTGATGTAGCCCATGAAGGCTTATACAGTATCAGGACTAGGAATATCAAAGGAGTGGTGGTCAAAACAGATCTCTCGAAAGACTATGATAGGGTAAAATGGCTTTATATCCAACTTCTTCTAACTCACACGGGGTTCGAAGTATCTATCATAAATTGGGTGATAAGTTGTATTAGGTCTTTGTATTTTGTGGTGTTAATTAACGGAGTTTCCTCCCCATTTTTCCATGTTGAGAGAGGCTTGAGGAAAGGTTTCCCCCTATCTCCATTGTTGTTACTATTGGTTGTTAAAATTCTTAGCCGAGCACTAGGAGAAGCCAAGAGAGTGGGTAGTTTAAAAGTTATCCATATCTCACAATTGATGTACATTTCACACCTCCTATTCATCGATGACATTCTCATTTTCTACAATGGCTCTTGTCGAGACACTGAAATATTAGCCAGCTCATTAAACCTATTTTTCCATGTGACAAGTATGGTTATCAATGAAAGAAAATCCTCCATTACCTGTCTAAATCTGGAATTGGATGAAGAATGTTTTTTACAAGATTCTCTCCATTATGCGAACACAAAATTCAACGAGGGCCTCAAATACTTGGGTTTTAATTTGAAACCAAACAATTACAAGAAGGAGGATTGGATGTGGCTTCTTGCTAAAATGGAAAAGAGATTACAGTCATGGAGTCATAAGTGGTTATCTAGATCAGGCAAATTGGTGCTGGTTAAATAAGTTATGGAGGCCATCCCAGTTTATAGGATGTCATTGGCCTAGATCCTGAAAGGAATATTAGAGAGATCTCATAGGATATGATTCCAATTTTTTTGGAGAGGCCACAAAGAGCACTTTGTGATGTCTTGGGTCCGATGGAACATGATAGCCATTCTAAAGTATCTCGGGGGATAAGGGCTTAAGAACATCTTTCTTTTTTCAGAAGTTTTGGCTGCAAAAGGAGTCTAGTGTTCACTCTCTTCCAAAAACCTTTGGATCAGTGTAATAGAGAAAAAGTATATTGCTTCGGCCTCTATCATGGATTGGATCCAGAAGCAGTTTTTCGTCACATGGTTTTTTGTCGATGGTTTTCTATTTGAATTAGGGTTGTTGACTAATCTACGTCATTGGGTTATGGTTTTGGATGTCATTGGCTCCTATATGTATATTGTATTGTAAACAATGTATCACTATCAATGAATATAGAATATGTTGGTTTTCCAGGTTTGTGTTTCCAAGGGAAAACTCTCTATGTAATGTTTGTATTTTCCATTGTATATTTTTTGTTCTTTTACTAAAAATTTGTTTGTAGTAAATATTGTACAAGGTTAAAATCTACATTTTCTATCAGAGCTTTGTTGGCTTCAGAGGAACTCCTTTGTGGTAAATGGTTTGGCTTGGGATTGTGATAAGCCTTGTTACGGTGGGAGATTAGTGGTATTGATTTTTCAGGTGAAAAGAAATGGCAAGCAATTCAAAAATGGAGATTGAGAAGTTTAATGGGAAAAGTTTTGAGTTGTGGAAGCTCAATATGGAAGATTTTTTGGTGGACAGAGATCAATGGATCATGGTAGATCTAGGTACTTCACCTACAATAACTTCAAAAGATGACTGGAAAAAGTTTGATCAGAAGGCGAAGAGCATAATCTGATCGTGTCTCTCAGATTCAGT
Source organism: Picea engelmannii (assembly GCA_009831015.1). Classification (NCBI taxonomy): domain Eukaryota; kingdom Viridiplantae; phylum Streptophyta; class Pinopsida; order Pinales; family Pinaceae; genus Picea; species Picea engelmannii. The sequence continues at coordinate 82,262 of ML815169.1, forward strand.
ATTATTGAATGTGTCAAAGGAATCTACAACCAAGGATTTATGGGTTAAGTTGGGGAAGTTGTATCAGTCTAAGTCCCTAGTAAATAAACTATTCCTAAGAAAGAAGTTGTATAACCTGAGGATGAGAGATGTAGACTCAGTGCCAGAGCATTTGAACACCTTCAATAATGTGGTAAGTTAGTTAGTATCTGTTGATATTAAAATTTCAAATGAAGATAAGTGTATCAATTTATTGTGATCTTTACCAAACTCGTGGGATATTCTCATTGTGGCCATAGGCAGTAATACAACTACCTTGAAGTTTTATGAAGTGGTCTCATCCTTTTTGTCGGAGGATATGAGACAGAAGAATATGGAAGGACATAGCACATACACATTATTTACAAGAGGATGCTCCTAGGAAAGAAATAGATCTAAGTTCTAAAGTGGGATATCTAATTCTAAGGGTAGATCTAAACCTCTCGGAAAAATTTTAAAGGTATGTTGGAGATGTGGAAAAGAAGGGCACTACAAGAAACAGAGTAGATTCAAAGTTGAGAAAAAGAAGGGATCTGAAGAATCTCCTTCTAAGAAGAAAATACCTACAAGGAAGAAGGAGGGGATGTGTACTTGGCTTCTTCAAGCACACATGCATATCATGAGGCATGGTTGGTTGAATCAGGTGCATACTTTCATATGACTCCCCACGGAGAGTGGTTCTGTGAATATGAAAGGTATGATGGAGGTAATGTTTTCCTAGGTGATGACTTGACAACCAAAATCATAGGTCGAGGAAAATTCAAGTTGAGGCTCATAGATGGAAGGATTAGAACACTACATGGTGTTCTGCACATCCCAGGATTAGCCATAAATTTGATTTTTGTAAGCAAAATGGATGATGCATGGGTAAAAACAATATTTGAAAAGGAAATTTGCAGGATGGTTCGAGGAGCAATGGTGTTGTTGAAGGGATTTCGGTTTGGAACTCTATATAAGATACAAAGAAACACTATTAGTGATGTGTGTAATAGTTCCATTGTTCTTTATATTGGAGTTTAAGAAGAAATAAATCCTACAGTCTCTAGAGAAAAGGTTATGATGTGGCATCAAACACTGGGGCATAACAGAGATAAGGGTCTTCAACGACTACATGGTAAAGGTATGGTTGAAGGTATGTCTAACTGCTCTTTGGATTTTGAATTCGGTGAACACTGTGTATATGGGAAGCATAATAAGGTAAGATTCCCCTCTGGTGCAACGAGGGAAGAAGGAATTTTACAACTAGTTCACAGTGAGGTTTTTGGACCTGTGTTGGTCCCATCATTGGGAAAATCTGTGTACTATTTCTCATTTATAGATGAATTCTCCAGGAATACTTGGATATATTTTCTCGGGAAGAAATATGAAGTCTTTAACAGGTTTAAAGAGTTTAAGGCTCTTATTGAGAATCAAACAGAGAAAAGAATTAAGGTGTTGAGGATAGATAATGGAGAAGAGTTTTGCAAGAATGAATTTGAAGAATTATGTAAGAAGTGTGGTATAGCAAGGCAGAATACTACTCCATATATGCCTCAAAAGAATGGAGTTGTATAAAGGACGAATAGGACATTGATGGAAAAATCAAGTTGCATGCTTAGTGGTGTCGGGTTAGGGAAAGAATTATGGGTAGAGGTAGTGAGTATTGATGTTAACTGGTCAACATATCACCCTCATCAGCGTTGGATGACAAGACTATTGATTAAGGTTGGTTGTCATTGATGTCAACCCTTGAAGAAATCCCCATAGCACAAAGTTTTAGGTAATGGACACAATACTGTTTGATGTAAATATGACTCATTATTGTTTTTTCGTGGTTGATAAGAATTAAATATGGATGAACTCCAAAGTGGTACCCTTATGGTGAAAGCCCTCACGGGAAGACGCTTTGTGAAGTAAGAGAAATCATGTTTAATTGTGGAATAATAAGATGAAGGAAAGTAAATTTGTCAGGGAAAATATCCTAGATGGATAATGCTTGTCATGTCATTTCTTTTGATATGTGTAATGTCACATAATTCCTCATGGTTAGAGATTTATGGCCATGAGAAGTTGGAGACCCTAGGCTTGGGTAATGGACCCAAGTTTGTTTGATGGGTAATGGTATGAGTTATGATATATTTTTAGATAATACTATTCTATATGGATAGTACATGTCATGCCATTTCTAGTGGTATGTAGAACATCACATAACTCCTCACGATTTGAGAGTTATGGCCTTACGAAGTTGGAGGACCCTCATATGTCATCTAGAAGCCCCAAAAGGTCAAAGTANTCAAAGTGGTTTAAGAGATTTTAAAAGGTAAATAATAAAGTGAAGTGATGAGTGTATTATAATTCAAAGTGAATACAAAATAAATTATTTCAATAATAAATTTAATGGAGAAATTAGAAGTGGACCCAACCCTAAAATAAGGAAAGTTGACCAAGTGACCTAGAAGGTGTTTTTAAGGAAGCTACTTGGAGAGTATAAATAAGAGGCAAGGCTCTCTCATTTGAATCACACTTGAGAATATTAAATATCTATATGTGTCTAAGGTAACCAAGGATATCTAAACCGGAATTCTGAGTGAAGGTGAAGAAAAGAAGTCGGAAATGCAAGGAAGGATAAATTCTTTTGATGGTGCTTTCTAAGGTATGTTATTTACAGGTCATCTCACCATTTTCGCTATAACTCTTTTTCTATAATGATTCAGACCATGAAATTTCTACACAATTGAGAAATCATATCCAAGTATTTGTGGTAAAACATTCATCTTGTGAATCGTTGTATTTTGGGAGTTACACTCCATGGAAAATAGGGTTTGTGGTCAGTCCTGAAACTAGTCAAAATCAGGTGTTTCGGGTAAAAACATCATAACTTCTTCATAAAATATCCAAATTTGGTGAGACTAAATGTGTTGGTTAGGGTACATTCTTTAGTATGTTGTGTAACATTTTCATATCAATTCATAAAAAAAAAAATTGTGGGACACGCTCTACAAGGTCGCTCTCTAAAATAAGCCAGAATTCAGAAAGGTATGTCATCTTTGCTATAACTCCTTTTCTGAGAGGTTTCAAGTAGTGAAACTTGGATGAATTGCATAAAACACACTGAAGAAAATTGTGTAACAATTTCAGATCTTTATATATTACAATTTCAAAGTTATGATTACTTCAAGTTAGGGTTGTTGACTAATCCAAAACTAAGCATGTGAGACTAAAGAAAAGTTTGATGAAAATGCTAGTATCTTGTTTTTAAAGTTAAGGAAGGTTTGTAGGAATGTGATAATATACACCAGGTCTATTACAAAGCTACAAATCAGATTTGGATAATGAAATTGATGAGGGCTTTTGGTTGAGGTACATGTTGAGTACATGGTTGAGACAAGTAGTTGATAAGTTGGTACATACATGAGGTGTGTAGTTGATGATGTTGGTACATATTGATGAGTCATAGTTGATGAGTAGTTGACACATGATTGGTACATACTTGGTACATGGTTAGATGCACTTGTTTATGGTACAGGTTGATTACAGGTTGGTGCATGGTTGATGCACTTGTTT
>ML815169.1:102143-119665 GCA_009831015.1 Picea engelmannii
AATAATAATAAACAAAACAAAAACAAAAAAACACATTTCAAAAAACCAAAACCAGTAGTTCCACACTCATAATTTTTTAGCTTGCCCCCAATTAGTTTCACATGGTCTGCAGAGTGGAGGAGGAGGGGCGCACGTCTGCACACACAAAGAAGGAGGGGCGCACGTCTGCACACACAAAGAAGGAGGGGCGCACGGAGGAGGGAGAGGCGCAGCTGCCCGAATGGATGCACGAAGGAGGGAGAGGCATACGGACGAGGGAGGGCTTAAAACCATGGTAAGTATTCTTCTTCCTCACCTGCGATGGAGTTTAGCGTTTCTCCGAGGTTATAATTTTTATTACATCATCTTGAATTTTACTCTTAGAGCAAGAGAGATTCTAGGGGGTTGTGTGAGTAATGATGCATAAATTTCCACCCTGTGGCCTTGAAATCCCACTATGGCATCAATGTATATCGTTTTACCTCCAGGTGCAACGAACCATTAAATAGCCATTGCTCTCATTTGGTGGTTAAATCCACTATGATCTCGGTGTAGATGATAGCCGTCAGCCATTAAAAAGCGCACTAGACCAAATTTTGTCCACATCGATCTAGGATTGAATGAAAACCTGCCTTTCTTTGTGACGTGTTGAGAACACCTACTTGCCCAGTGATGCAGTCGCACTCCTCGGAGCACGTCCGCTTCCTCAGGACCTTCTTTCATTCATGGCCCGAAGAACTCAAAGGTTCCTCTAATTCCCTATCGGGAATTTTCCTTACCCACAACAACTCTTCAACGGATTCCCCTTAATGATCAGGAAATCGAACTTCGCGGTTTCGCGAGTCTCGTGGTCGCGCACCTCGTGCTTCACAATACCTTGAAACCCGATGGGTAAATGTCAACACTCTCTTGTTCCTATCGGAAATCCTTCTGTCAGGATTTCAACACATACGATGTCGAAAACAACTTGGCTTGCTGATCCCCGATTCCCGATGGGTCAATATGTCGACGCACACGTGCGGGTTAACTTTTCCACCTTCCGACACTTCTATCGGGATTTCGAAATTCACGGGATCGCGAATCCTGCTGACAAAGGTTTTAGGACTTTCCTTTTCCCGATCCCCGATTGGGCGACACCTGTCTTCCACTAACTCCTGTCATGGCCCACATGACTCCTCCGTCGGGATATCGCGTTTCGCGATTCCAACATGTAAGAGTTTCTTACCTTAGAAATCTCTGATGCCCCGAACTCTAATTCCTATGGATTTCCTGACACGCATCCCCGCTGATGGATGGTTCTGGGCTTATCGGGATATCGCGGATCGCGATTCCTAATGTTGTGATTTCTTCACTCCCAGAATTCCCGATGACTTCAATATCCCGATGACTCCTCCGAGACTTCTCCTCTGCTCACTAGAGCTTAACCCCGTTGCAACTCCTGCTAAATCCAATGGTTGACGGGAAATAAACTACTGATCCAACGTTCACTAGCCCTTTGAGCTCATACTCTGATGTGGCCGTAACCTCCCCGCAAATCTGTCGAATCTGACGGCTGGCGGGATTCCCACGAGTTCCCTCCACAAGATCTTGACCGTCACTTCTTCCTTCAGTGGATTCAAAGGCCTACTCCTCCTAAGATTTTCCACGACTTTAGTCTTCTTGGAAACCTCTTGCACGCGCTCTTTGTGGCAACTCTTCAACCTCGACTGAGTGTTGAAGTCTCTCGACTCTGTGCACTCCTGCAGCAGCAGCCTTTCAGCTCCTTTCTCAGGTTCGCAACCCTGATACCTTCCCTTGGCCTGTGAACTCCTTGCATGGCACTATGCCTAACGTCACCCTCGAGACGAATGAGAACAAAATCTATCTCTAATTAAACCCTTTTGTCAATGCACTCCTTGCGGACAATTCGACTGCACTCCTTGCAGGAATCTCTGGCTCAATTAGAGAAACAATTAAAACTCATTCACTCTTCTTCAGACTTCAATTCACACATGAAATCACATACACAGCATATAAAAGCAAACGTATGACAGAAAGCAAACATTCACGAGCATAACATCAATATACAGAGAAACAACACAAACCATGGAATTGAATCAAAGCTTTCTTCTATTAATTCAACTGCCTGTACATGGGTGTTCTTCATACAATTCTCTGCATGCTTTTCTCCTTCTACTCCTCTCTTATGCTCAGGGGTTATATTACAATAATACAATGAGGGTGTCTATATCCATTTTCCCTCCTGGACTCTAAAGCTATCAAATCTAGAATTAAATTCCTATCTAACTGCATTAAGTCTATTAAATGTCGACTATCTACTAAGGATGAGAGCTATCCGCTCAAGGTCCATTTACAATGTACAAGTGCGCCTTTTCTTAAATGACTCATTTAAGATCTACGCAAAAGTTCCAAAGCATTTTCAAAAAATTTAGTGCTGGCTTATCCAGCTGTCTTCCACTTCCGCGTTGGCTCGCTTGATGATTTGGCGATGCTCCTGCATCATACTCCTCGGCTAAAAAACATTCATGGGCTCCTGTCCATGAGCTCCTGCACGGTCTGTCCATGCTTCTGTATCATTGCTTCTCTCTCCCAGTTGGCATCTTCCACTGGGTGGCCCTTCCACTTGATCAAATACTCATAGTATTCCTTCCTTCGGGTCTTCTTACCCACTCTCTTGTCTAGTATGCATTCCATTTGCGGCTTTTCTGCAACTGGAAATTGTTTCACCCATTGAATCACTGGTTCTTCAGCTCTAGTTTTTTATTCTCCAGCCCTGTATGGGTATAATTCTGCGATATTGAATATCGGAGATATTCTGATGCCATCCAGCAACTCAATCTCATAAGCATTTTCCCCAAATTTTCTCAAGACCTTGCATGGTCCGATTTTTCTCATCTTTAGTTTATTGTATGTTCCCTTTGGAAACCTTTCTTTCCTCAAGTGCACTAGAACTAGATCCCCAACTTCAAACTGAAGTTGTCTCTTTCGCTGGTCTGCTATGTGTTTATATTCCTGACTCGATTCTAGCAACCGCTCCTTCACCCTACTGTGAAGTTCTTTCATCGCCTCAGCGAACTCTTCTGCACTAGCGCTGCTAGTAGCAGTCTGTTCTGAATCCCTCAGTTCAGAAACTCCTCTCATCTACATACCATATACAATCTGAAATGGACTTCGGCCTATACTTCTGTTCACCGATTCGTTGTATGTGAACTCTGCTTGTGGCAATACATTGTCCCACTGGATGTGGTGTTCTGTCACCAAGCTCCTCAGTAAGTCTCCCAGACTTTTTTTCACCACCTCTGTTTGTCCATCCATCTGAGGATGATAAGTAGAACTAAACATCAAGTTAGTTCCCAGCTTCTTCCATAAGGTCCTCCAAAAATTCCCTATGAATTTCGTGTCTCTTTCCGAAACTATACTTTTCGGCAGCCCATGAAGTCGAATGACCTCTTTGAAGAACAGATTTGCGATGTGAATCGCATCGCTGGTTTTCTGGAACGGAATAAAATGTGCCATCTTCGAAAACCTATCCACTACCACAAAGATGGAATCAACACCTCTTTGTGTCTTTGGCAACCCCAATACAAAATCCATGCTAATCGCCTCCCATGGCCTCTCTGGTATGGGTAATGGCTGATAAAGACCTGCATTCTACTTTCTCTCCTTCAAATGTTGGAAAATTTGACATCTGTCAAAGAATATCTTGACATCTGCTCCCATCCCTGGCCAAAAATATGATTCACTTAACTTCGCGAAGGTTTTGTCATGGCCAAAGTGTCCTGCTAATCCACCACTGTGTTTCTCCTTCAACAAGTTCTCTCTCATGGAGAATTTTGGAATACACAGTTGATTGCCTCTGAACAACAACCCTTCCTGGATCATAAAGTCTATCCAAGGACTCTAATCTCTGAGAACTGGATTCTCAGCTGCTTCATACGCTTCTGCAAAATCTGCATCACCTGCGTACATGTCCCTGAGGTTTTCAAAACCCAATGTTTTGACTCGGAATTCCTGCAGCAACAAACACTTCCTGCTCAAAGCATCAGCCACTTTGTTAGCAGTACCCGAAATATGCTTAATCACAAATGTGAAATTCTGCATATACTCTACCCATTTTGCATGTTTCTGATTCAACTTCTCCTGTTGACTCACAAACTGTAATGCATGATTGTCACTGTACAATACAAATTCTTTCGGGATCAAGTAATGCCTCCACTTCTCCAACGCCTGTATGATAGCATAAAATTCCTTATCATACATGAAGTATTTCAGTTTTGCTTCATCCAACTTTTCACTGAAATATGCAACCGACCTGTCTTCTTGACTTAAGATTGCTCCTATGGCAAATCCGCTTGCATCACATTTCACCTGAAATGTTTTCAGGAAATCCGGCAACACCAAAAATGGTTGTTCCGTGATCTTCTGCTTCAACAGATTGAAGCTCTTCTCAGCCTCAGTTTTCCAGTGAAAATATTTATGTCGCTTCTTCATTGTATCCATCATCGCTGCGCTAATCCCACTAAAATTTCTGATCAACTTTCGGTAGAAACTAGCTAAACCATGAAAACTCCTCACCTCAAAAATATTTCTCGGTGATGGCCAATTCTTGATTACTTCTACCTTATCCAGATCCATCCTCAACTCATTTTCCGAAATAACAAATCCCAAATAAATGAGTCGTGTCTTCATGAATGAGGACTTCTTCATGTTTATCAACAGCTTCTCCTGCTGTAGCTTTTTCATCGCAATGGCCAAATGTTTCAGATGCTTAGCCTCTGATTTACTGAAAATCAGTATATCATCCAAATACACAATGACGAACTTCCCGATGAATTCTCTCAGGACTTCATTCATCAACCTCATGAAGGTACTCGACGCATTTGTCAAGCCAAATGGCATGACAAGCCATTCATACAAACCTTCATTGGTTTTGAAGGTTGTCTTCCATTCATCGCCTTCTCTCATGTGAATCTGGTGGTATCCGCTTTTCAAATCAATCTTTGAAAAATATTTTTCCCCACTCAAGCAATCCATCAGATCATCCATTCTCGACAGTGGAAATCTGTACCTAATGGTTATATTGTTGATCGCTCTTGAATCGGTACACATCCTCCAGCCTTTGTCTTTCTTTGGACTGAGCACTGTTGGAACAGCACATGGACTCAAGCTTTCTCTGACCAATCCTTTGTCCACTAGCTCTTGGACCTGCTTCTTGACTTCTTCGTTTTCCTATGGCGTCAACCTGTACGCGGCTTTATTCGGCAAACTAGCTCCTGGTATGAGATCAATGTGATGACTCACACTCCTCATCGGTGGCAACGAACGAGGTAATTCATCTACTATGATGCCAGCGAACTCTTCCAGCAGTTCCTGAATCTCATCTGGTAAATCGTCCACTCTTGTGCTAGTCAGAACAATCCTCGTCTTTCTAACCACAAAGAATTGTGGATCTTCCTTCTTCTTCACCTCTGTAGGAAGCTCCTTCCCACTCATGAGAAGTATTGTGTTGTTCACTTCTGGTTTCACCTCCTTATCCTTTATCGGAAGCAACATATGGGTTCTCCCATTCTTCTCCAGGGTATATGTGTTCATTCTCCCATCATGAATCACATTTATGTCATATTTTCATGGTCTACCCAGCAATAGATGACATACATCCATGGGAATAACATCACACAAAATCTTATCATTATACCCTCCTATTTTGAATTCAACCAAGCATTGTTTAGTAACAGTTACCTGGTGTCCCTTTTGTAGACACGAAACTCTGTATGGATTGGGATGGTCAGTCGTCTCCAGCTCCAGCTTTTCTACCATCTCGGTTGAAACGAGGTTATCCGTGCTACCACTGTCAACAATGACCTTGCACACCATGTCCTTGGTCTTGCAAGCTGTTCGAAAAAGTCTGGTCCTTTGGACTGAACTTTCCACCTCCTTCTCGGGTGTCAAAAGGACTTTTCACATCATAAGCGATCTTCCGCCTTTAGCGTCTTCTACCTCAACATCCCTCCTCTGCGCTTCGGTGATGTGAGCTTCTCCAATGTCCTTCTTTTTCTCTAGACACTCGTAAGACTTGTGCCCATTCTTTCCACATGTGAAGCATGTGATTACTCCACCTCTTCCTCTTCCTCTACCTCTGGTACGAGGAAAAGTGTTGTTGTCATCATATCCTCCGCTCTGCTCTGTATGATGTCCTCTTTGTTCGACGTATGGTCCTTTCTATGAGGTTCCACCTCTCTCAACCTTACCCTGAGGTTTCTTCCATTCCTCCTTGGGCTTCTGAGTTCTTTCCTATGCAACTGCCTTGCCTCTGGGATGACTTTTGCCTCACCCTCGCTAACCTTGCTTACGGCTCAGCTTCTCCTCTGCTTTCAAAGCCATCTAATAAGCATCCTCTACCATTCGGATGGTTACCATACTCAACTCATCCTGAATGTCGTATCTCAAACCATTTAGATATCTAGCAACCTTCTCATCGTCGCTCTCCCGATGAACTACTCTGATGTTCAGTCGATAGAATTCCTCAGTGTATTCTTTCACTGTCATCAGCTTCTGTCTCAGATTCTGCATTCTCCTAAACAGATTAATTTGATAGTCTCTTGGGATGAACTTCGCTTTCATCTTCTCGATCATTCGATCCCAACTCCTAATCTTCTGCTTGCCTTTGCAGCATCTGTCAACTTGTAACTCATCCCACCATAAGGCTGCATGTCCTTTCAAGTGCATAACAGCATGCTTGACCTTCTTGTCTTCTTCGACATCTTCATAGTCAAAGTATGTATCCAGAGCTCTAATCCAATCTAGTAGCTCCTATGCATCCAGATGTCTCTCATAGACTGGAATGTACATCTTTGCCTTTGCACCCATCCTGGCAATAGCTTTAATTAGGCGTTCATTCGCTGCATCCTCGGCTGCAACTTCCTCCTCGCGTTCAGCCTCAACTTCATCCTCTGAATCGCAAAAATCCCCTGCACTGGCTGTGCGTCTTTGGGTTGTCTCCATGTCTTCAAGTCTTGCTCGGAGATCTCGCATCTGTCTCTCCATTTCTGGATTCGCTACCTGCCTTCCTCTTCTCCGTACCTCCCTATCCTCTGGATCAAGTGACTGCCTTTCTCTCCTGGGAGGCATGGTGAAATTTATTCTTCTCTGCTACAGAAAGCAAAGAACTTCCTTTCTCTGATACCACTTTGACGCAACCGCACTCCTCGGATCACGTCTTCTTCCTCGGGACCTTCTTTTGTTCACGGCCCGAAGAACTCAAAGGTTCCTCTACTTCCCTATCGGGAATTTTCCTTACCCACAGCAACTCTTCAACGGATTCCCATTAATGATCGGGAAATTGGACTTCGCGGTTTCGTGAGTCTCATGGTCGCGCACCTCGTGCTTCACAATACCCCGAAACCTGATGGGTAAATGTCCACGCTCTCCTGTTCCTATCGGAAATCCTTCCGTCAGGATTTCAGCACCTACGATGTCGAAAACAACTTGGCTTGTTGATCCCCGATTCCCGATGGGTCGATATGTCGACGCACACATGCAAGTTGACTTTTCCACCTTTCGACACTTCTATCGGGATTTCAGAATTCCCGGGATCGTGAATCCTGATGACAAAGGTTTTGGGACTTGACTTTTCCCGATCCCCGATTGGGCGACACCTGTCTTCCACTAACTCCTGTCGTGGCCCACATGACTCCTCCGTCAGGATATCACATTTCGTGATTCCAACATGTAAGAGTTTCTTACCTTAGAAATCTTCGATGCCCAGAACTCTGATTCCTCTGGATTTCCTGACACGCATCCCCGCTGATGGACAGTTCTGGGCTTATCGGGATATCGCGGATCGCGATTCCTGATGTTGTGATTTCTTCACTCCCGGAATTCCCGATGACTTCAATATTATACCTTTGAAAAGCATCATCTATGTTGCCCTCACCAATATTTAGAAGAGACATATTTTCTAATTAATGATTAAATAAAATACAAGTGTAAAGTATGGATTCTGAAGAAGGGTTTCTATTTAGAGGTAGAGACCAGAAAAAATGTTAAAAAGTCATCAAATTCCTTCCGAGAGGAGGGAATTTCACTATGATGTTATAGCACTCCACCTTGCATGTGGAAAAATGGGTACATCCAACTGCAAACCCAAATCAAACTCAATTTCTAACTTGGATATTAAGCATGGATGTAAAACTCAATACATTTTTTGTCAAAAATAACCTAGATCCTGCATATGAGCCCAGGAGCACAATAATCCTATAAACGACCATTTTTTAGCCAAATTATAAAAAATTACATGTTCTAACATTGGCTACAATGGTGACAACGTCCTCCCTACGAGGTGCCAAAGAAATCGTAGAACTTGTGCATGATCCATTGGGATGATACAAACCTATCACGCCCTGCCACTTGCAACCTGTTACTTGTACCTGCTAAAAACTACTACTGCGATCTTAAAACACATACTGAAAACTGAATTAAACTGCTGAAAGCGATGTTCAATTGTGAGTTTATTGGAATTCCTACCTACCCTACTTTGATGAGCATAAATGTCAAGTCAAGTGATCTCAAACTCCAATGAAGCCAATCAAGTAGACGAATATTGGACAAAAACAAGCATTCCACTTCTCCAATCATAAAACCAAACTAAAAACATGAGAAATCATTCCACCAACTGAAAATTGTCTCCATAACCTACGAATATGATAAGGCTCATTTCCAATGAATATTCTAATAGAGCAGCGAAAGGATCCTTATAATTTTTGTTCTTCTTCCTCACCTACAAGAGATTCCCAGCTTCAAACGAAATAAATGGCTTCTAATTCGACATAAAATTACAAAGCATGGGGCTCTTCCCAACTCTCTAGATCCGGTGGTGGAGGGCGACAACATAGATTGGAGAAATTAATCTCCATGTAATTAACATTATACCACATACTTCCATCCATCCCATCATGACAAAGTTCATATGGGATTCACCTCATAGGATGAGATATGTCGTTGCACGATGATTCAAACTCATTATTATTTCCTTAACCATTGTGTATCCAGATCACCACTTGTCCATTGTTTATAGTGGCATCATTTGGTGCTTATGAATTAAACCTCTTTTTCCTTATTGTCCCTAGATGCAGATTGCAAGCTTCATTAGCCATTTTTTCCCTTGAGGTATTGAGCCCTGAAAAACCATAAAAAAATTCTACAAATTCAAAGCCTTCAACTAGTCTTTGAACTATGAATACCATTCTTCCTAGTCGTGCATATGGAGGTAACATTTGACACAATTCAACCCAAGAGCGATCAAGGTCTTTTTAGCATATTTTTTATTTATACCTCTAATTTATCTACCAAGGTTGTAGTTTTTTTCCATGGGCCTCTATTTTAAAGGATAAACAAAAAATCATATATGTGTGTTAGCAGTCTTCCCAATTAGATAATTGATAGTAGAATATTATGCTTCTATAAATACAAGCAAACTATTTCTCACAAGGAGAATATGAATATCTTTAGCTATACTATAATATGAATATCGTTGGCCTAACGTTTCCTTCTCCCTTGATGGAGTGTAGGTACAACCAAATATGTATCTATCAGACCTATCATCCATCTCGAGCGATGAAATTTTGAGAGGGACAAGGGAAAACATATCCAACACATGTTACAAGGCGAAAACAACTAGAGGTGAAAAGGTCAAAAGAAAGTTTGGTAGGCACATGAAATTCTTTCTTGCTAAAGGAGGATCATGCTCTTATGATGATGAGAGCATAGGTGACATCGAGGTTCCCTTGAGGTACAAACACCTACTTAAACAATGGGTACCCAAGGAACTGCCAGAGTTGGACACCGACTTCTGTGTTAATGAGAGGATGTATCTCATTGCTTCGTCATCCATCTATGGCCTTAGTTTATTCTCCATGGATGGCATAAAGGTAAAATATGGCAGATTAGTTGAATTTTTTGATTATGTTGGACCATGTTACACTTATGGAGTATGGTTGAGGCCGGTCCAATATATGCCTAGTATGCGGAGATATGCACTCACCGCAAACTATATACAGCTGAAAGACAATAATAAAAATAAAGGAGCGACTATGTATATTGATGGAAGGCCAAAGGCATTGGGAAATATTGCAGGTCTTATAAACAGTACAAGGCCTGGGGCGACAAGAAAGGAACCCAATTGCATTTTTGAGGAGCGTGAAGCTAATAGGATATTTGTATGTGCAGTGAAAACAATAACAGCAAGCGAAGAGTTGTTGGTCGATTACAATCTGAATCGAGTCGACCCAGGAACGTCTTCTTTTGCTACGGTACAAAACCTATTCCATCCCTCTCTTATCTTATCTACAGTTTCCCAACCATAATATCGCCAATTCATGAATAGAATGAAGTGTGTATTCATTGAATCTTCAACAAAATTTGATTTTGCTTCTTATAGAAAAAGTAATGAATGAAATGATGAGAGTGGTCGCTTACCCCAAGAATCACAATACTAAAAATTAAAACAAGACATAAAATAACACATACAAAACTCTGCATATGGTCCGCATTTCATATGTGATTCACCAAACAGACCACCTTCCAAAGCTCAAAAGGTTTCTAAGATGACAATCTCGGTGAGAAGGACCAGAGTTGATCGATCCCAGACCTAATCGCGTCAATAGAAGCAAACCTTGAAACCACCAATTGTGAAGATTGCAACAATATTTTATAGTTGGTTTTAGAGATTATAGAAACATAGATTTCATTCCCTTTTATAGAAATATTTATTTTTGTCACGTGTTACTTCTAGGCTAGAAGCTCCTCCAAAAGTGGATTTGGATACCAATATGGTGGGGTGCTCATTAATACATGAAACGAATCCCTAAACCTCTATTCTATACAAACAAAATTGTGCATCACACAAATTTTGAAAATTTAGATGTTGTAAAGATCACTACCACATCCTGTATCGAAATTCACAAAAATGATGTAATGAATGCATTGTATATAGAGATAGAAAATAAAGGATTAGTATATGTTGTTTAAGTATCTTTTGTTTTTTTAGTATAGATGAAGATCAATCATGATATAGAAAATCATTTTGAGATTAATGGTTGTCCCTTTTTAGTATGAAGTATCCCATGAACCTAATATTCAAATCTTTCCTCATTTATCCTTGATGAGCTCATTTCACTATGAAGTTGAGTATTATGCAACTTTTGACATCAATGTGCCTACTATGGGCTTAAGAATAAAGAAGATTTATTTTCACCTAAATTCTTAACTCCTTCGCTTCCTTTTCCCTTTCTCTCTTACATTTCATAACAACTGTGTGAAGAATGAGGGTCGAATTATGTATATAGTAGGYGTAGGAAGGAGTGAGGAGYTAMCTCAAATTAGRGAGAGAATGCATTCCATTACAACTCACCTTTTGGACTTGACTTYCCAACTCAACTRGACTTGTAGMTAAACTTTKCATGTTATGGCAACTYGTCCTTSAGACTTGATGTTTCATGGCATGCCAACTCMACATGCAACTCGACATTTAACTAGACATGCATGCAATGCAAMTYGACATGCATGCATGCAACTWGACATGCATGCAATGMAAMTTGAMATGCATGCATGCAACTTGACATGCATGCAAMTCGACATGCAACATGCATGCATGAAACATKCAACATGATCACTTGTCAACTTGGATTTGACAACTCGAACTAGACAAGAAATTTGACTTTTACAACTTGAGTTTGACAACTCAAACTAGAGATGCAGCTTGACCTTTTGCAACTTGAGTTTTCCACTCAAACTAGACATTCAACTCGACTTTTATACATGACAATTCATAATTTATTTTCATGGTGGATAATCATGTTACATGTGCCAACACACTTGATCAATACATTTACATTATTTTCATAAGGAATATTGTTTGTTTCTAACTCATAGAGGAAAACCCTCACTTAACACTCTTGTTGGTTAGAAAAAAGGGGCACAAGAGTCTCTGGTAAGAAAAACTAAAAGATCCACCAACTAAATAGCATAATGTTTTCACAACCATTGCCCATTCTAGAAACTACCTAGCATGGCTTGGGTTGTAACAAGAATTGCCAATTCCCTTCATGGATTTTGTTAGTGGTTATCCTACCACCCAATGAAAACATGATTGAATATTTGAAGTACTATACAAATTCTCGAAGAAGCTAGTATTTGTAACTTGCCACAACACTATTGGTGCCTCTAAAGTTGTCAAAATCTTATTTTAACTTGAATGGAGTAATTTTATCTTACCTTTGGCCCGTTATCGCTCAGTTTGTAGTCTAGGTCAGGTAGCTTAAAGGTAAAGGTCAAACTGGCGTAACATGAGTTTCCCCACCCACTGTCACCTCGATGGGGGGCTATTTCTATTTAGGGTGGCTAATCCCAAGGGAGACGTCCCTAGTAATCTGGGGTATTGAAGGAAAAGGATCAAGGGATTCAGGCTCAAAGGTCAAAGTAGGATTTCCCTTCACAGATTACTGCCAAGAAGATAGTCAAGAAGAAGATAAACCACTGTAGAAGCACCTGTTTGCGAGACAAGGCAACAATAAAACTAATACATGCAAAAGGTGGTTAATGCTTCAATTGCCGGTGACTATCAATATGAAATGCACATGAGCATAAATAAAATTAATTATTGACGAAGTCAATGATTGTAATAAAGGCTATGGCTCATAATATTACTTATTCAATAAATACCAAAATGACAATAGCATTCAATGTACAAAATCAATCCTTGGATTATCACAACGCATTAAATATGCTCACATATAATGTTGTTGCGTCACTATACTAAGGGTGATGTCAACCCTATTCTAGGTTAGTTTTGCTAGACAATGAGGTGAACGTTTTGCTAACTAAGTCAATGAAAATAATCTACACATCAATGTCTATTGCTAGATGACAAAGCCGCAATGTTTTATATCAAACAAGAGTTCAAAAGAGGCATGACGTCATCATAAAATTAGGGTTAGTAAGTAGCTAGGGTTAGTTAGGGTTTCAAATTTTGGAAGTTTGAAAGGTTGTTTTAACACAATTGACTCAACGTTGGATTTCTAGACTAGTGCCTTAGGGTAAATGGAGTCAAGGAGCAAGGCTAAAGTCTCGGGAGAATCTAAATTTAAGGACAAGAAGGTTAGGCTTTCTAGTGCTACAATGGAAGGGCCACAAAGTCAAAACCCTAAGGGGAGGAGGCTCATTCTAGTGTTGCTTAAGCAAGGCCTCATGCTCCTCCCTCTTTCCTTAAAACTCTTTGGCAAAAATGGCTAGCTTTAAAACATAAATCTAGGGATGAAAAGTGTTGTAGGGCCAAGGCTTTTCAAACCCTAAGAGTCAAACCCTAGGTGTAAAATCAATTACGCCTAGGACGTCTTCTTTCTTCAATCTATGTTTCAAAACTAACTCAGAAAAAGGGGAATTAGTGTAGCAATGGCTAGGCTATATTCTCCTTAATCAAATGGCTAAACAATTTTTCTATCATGGGGACATGAAGCAAGGAACTACTCGTGTGCTTGCTACCTAGGATTTCAATGATTAAGCATAATAACAACAAATGTAACCATAAATGTAAGATATTTAACCTACAACCATTCAATCAAGAAGTTTTGCATGAGAAATACACTTACAAACCAATGAAGAGCTTATCAAACCCTAGTTGTAAACCTTCCAAATGATAGAAAACACCATGAACAAGCCAAAGATGATCCTCCACAAGTGTAGCGCCTCAACTCCAAGAGCCAATACCAAGACAAAAGACTAAAAGTAATTTTCTCACAAGAGAGTGAGTTGTCCTTTTTTTTTAAATGAGAGGCAATGTCCTCTCTTTATATCATTCAAATGACCTCTAATTACAAAAATAGGTCATTAAAATAGCCGACAAGGCTGACTAACAATAGTTACATTATTTGTCACATTAAATGCTAAAATGTCATAATTATGAGCTAAAAGGGAGACGTCAGGCCCATTTGAGGGGGACGTTGGCCCTTTTTGGGCAAGATCAGCATCCAAAAGGAAAAATGTTGGCCCTTCTAGGGCTCCTGCAAGCTGCCACACGTGCCAAATGATCCCAGCACACTGCCACATGCTCCAGAAAACGTCCAGCCTGCCCTGGGTGGCGTCCTGGCCATCAGAGCCATCATCTTATCTGCAGTGGGTGATCCCCCCTAGGTCGATCTCTGCCAAAGTGTCCTGGTAAGGACGTCCTTCTGTCTTCTTCATGCAAGGCTTCATCATGACGTTGTCCTGCCTCTGCCATCATAGCAACCATCTAATGGGCTCTTCAGCCCCATGGAGATCCGAACTAATCATATCCCCATGTGTACCGGTCCACTGGTACCTGTCCGTCGAGCATGATCCTGCACATCAAAGACTACGCCCTCCATGGGCTCATTAGTCCTAGAGATCATAGCTATGTCAATCATATTTCATCATTAAATTTATCAAATATATGCATGAAATTCCTAGCATATCAT
This sequence comes from Picea engelmannii, assembly GCA_009831015.1. NCBI lineage: Eukaryota > Viridiplantae > Streptophyta > Pinopsida > Pinales > Pinaceae > Picea > Picea engelmannii. The sequence continues at coordinate 116,612 of ML815169.1, forward strand.
CTAAGAGCTCAAAGACATTACACGGATCTACTATACAAAGCTGAAGAAGACCAACAGAACAACCTATTTGGCTAATACCCACAAGAGATGGAAAGTTTCCTCAGAAGATCATTCAAGCCATGTTTTTATGAGGTGATGTGGTCTAGGGATGTCTAGTCATAGTAAGACCAAGGGCAGGTGTTGTCTGTGGGTGCCTTTGTAGGAGGCGAGTTGTACCCGTCATGGATGCATTTTTTCCAAGCCCTTTATTGCCTTTATTTTTCTTTTATTGCTTTTCTTTCCTTTTTACTTCAAGTTCTGACCAGAGGACACTGCCTTAGCGTGGTGACCAGAGCTGACAGTGTTACCCACTGGTATCTTCACAGAAATGATAAGGTTGGCTCGTGATGAGACGGAGGAGTTCATCTTTCTCCTTTTTCAATGCTTCTGTAAATTTTTCCTTTTCTTCTTGAGCTCTCTCGAACCGATATTTTTTTGCATCTACAATCCTTCTTAACTAGGTTGGTTCGCTCCCAATTCTGTGGTCTGTGATGAGGAAGGCGCAGTAGGAACTGTGCGGACCAAGTGAATAGACTACTTCACTTCCTTTAACTCCCTCTCAATCTTTCCATACAACTCTTCATGTTTCTCTCTGTATCTCTACAACATGTCTCCAGAGGCATCCTCTATAGCTTCGCGGACTAGACTAATGTCATCGTCAGTGAGAGTAGCTTCCAACTATGGCTTATTGGTGCGTGTTTTATTTCTTGATGAAGGTTTCTTTGGAGAAACTTTCCTCTTCTATGGCGTCATTGTCCCAACAGGGGGATCTTCAAGTGGTGTAGCTTCGCCTCCTCCTTTCCCTTCTTCTCCTTCATTTCCTCCTCTTTGTCCTTCTGCTTCACCTTCTCCTGAAGTTTTCTCTTCGTCCTCTTCGTCACTCTCTATGTCTTGGACTTCGTCCTGTTTTTTTGCTTCTTCGTCCCACTACACTATCTGACATGTTAAGCTCATGTAACTATGGAGCTTCCTATAGTGTCAGTGTCAGATAGCTCTGCATCGACGACAGGTACAAGAAATTCTTCTCGCCATTCCTTTGTAATATGTTCCTTATCTTCATCCGTCAGCTTATAGTATGATTGCAATTCTTCATGGTGTTCACCTCTTCTCGCGGTGATGTAAATGAAGTGGGGATCAACGTGGAACTTTGCTATGGTCTAGTACTGATGCAGGGTACATGGTGTCATGTGCGGTAATGATTCAATGGCGACCTTTAAATACTGAGAGTATCTATGAAACACGACATTAGACTGCCACTGCTTCATCATGTCATTGGTATACCACAGGGTGGAAAATTGAGTGGTCAGGGGCTCCGTAGGTTCAATATCGGGGAAAGAAACTCCTTAAAGCAGCTGCCAAGCCATGAACGTGATCAGGATGATCAACCAGCTATAGTGGAACTCATACCCTAAGTCCTGGGCTTCGCGGCAATCATTTTCTAGCTCGTTGACGAGGTAGTTCACCTAGTTCATCTGCATGCCCTCCACACACTTTCCTGCGAGGTCCACCATGAACCTGGTGACCTGTGTGGGGCAGTTCTTCCTCACTATCTTACCAACTAAGAGTTGACAAGCAAGGCGCACTACGCCATCCTATCTGGAGGCTACCTTGTAACCTCCCTTCCCCTTTTCTACCTCTCCATAGGCTTCTTTGATGCATTGTGCTAAGGATCGGTCTCAGGTCTTCCCTGGATAGAACTGTTGTGGGTCAGGACCCTTCAAACATAAACCAATGATCCAGTGGATCAACACTGGATCCACAATAATTATTCTGTCAAGCCATAGATACCCGCCATGATAGCACGACAGAAGGAGTTTAACACAAGCATTAGCCTCCTGGTGGCGACCAAAATGGGGAATCTTCATCACGTTCAATATGGTTGACTGCACCAACCCTTTAATCCATGGCTACAAGACAAGGCGAGGTTTCTTTCAGATTGTCTTCATTAAATAGCGGTGAGGATCTAACATGGCATAGTTCTTCCGGTCTCCTAAGTTGAAATCGTTGTTCTTCAACAACGGGATCTTTCCTAACTGACTCCCGACTATGCAAAATCCTTTCAGAATGTATGCAGTGAACATAGAGTACTCGAAATCTCAAGGGATACTGTCGCAGTTAACATCGTCGGCCAGAGGTGGAATATACTCAGGTAGGATCGACAGCATCTTCTTAGCATTAGCCAGATCACTGTGGTGCTTACTTCTCTATTCAGTTACGGGGTTGAAACAGGTGGAACGACGCATGAATACCTTCAGATACAGGTTTGTCAGCCATGAGATTCTTAAGAACTTCCTCAACAGACTTCTCCAACTCGATGGGTTCACCTGACATTCTATATTTTAATAGACAGGTGGGGTAGACAAACGGATAGGAAAGTTATTCTTTCAGATAACAATAGGCAACACATCTCAACACTTGGATAGTTCTTGTCGTAGCTTAGTCAATCACGGGTAGCAAAAAGTGGTCCCAACGCTACTATTGATGAGTTAAATAAGTGGGGTGGTTGTGATGGATCTTTCAATGGACAAGAACTAGAGTTAAATGCTTCCATTAATGTAAATTTATCCGTTACAACACAGTTTCAACGTCCAAAAGCAGTCCATAACAACGTAAATGTGTTTCCTAACCATTCTAGAGAGTCACTCTAACGGTTGGGGTGCCTCCAACGGTTATATAACTTTGCTAGGGTGAAGTCCAAATCTGTGTGGACCTACTGTTCCAGCAAGGTTCAAACCCTGTGAACCTGCCTTCTGGGAGGTTCTAGTCTACGAAGTCTTCCATCTGGTTTCCTTAAATTCTTATAGCTTTTCCAACTTAGTCTTCGTCTTATTGAGCTTCCTTTCCTTCTTTCCTGTTATCTAGTCTTTTTAATTGTTTATGGGATCCTCTTTCCATTCTTATTCTTATCTCCCCCTAGTGTAGTGGCTTCGCATTGTCGAGGTACCCTCAAAGGTTCTAAAGTTAATATCCCTTTTCTTAATACTTCTTGAGTGGGCACATTTCTCTCTTGGATAG
>ML815169.1:120113-130369 GCA_009831015.1 Picea engelmannii
GTAGCAGGTTTCTCTATTTTATGAATAAAGAAGAATTGAGATGTTTTGGCTTGTCTATCTTATTTCATATGGTTGAGGTATGTTCCATGGTTATCTCTTTCTATTATTTGTTGCATACACACATATAAACACATCTAAAAAGTGGATCAACAAAGTGTTTGACGAAATACCACAACTAGGAAAAAGTTTTAAAAAGACACCAAAACAGTGATGATCCTTGCATAATGGCTTGGGATCATTACAGTGGTATCAGAGCTTAAATCCTGCAAACCTGAGGGGTCTTTATGGATAGTTCGAAGGACATGGATAGGATATCCTTTGAGATATCATGTTTGGAGATCATATATGACAACCTTAGCAAGGCAATTAAGGCTATACTAACCTTCCCACAATATGTAGCCTATAGAAATCCCCATTGGAGCAAATGGGATATTTTAGAGGGGATCATCATAGCAGATAAAAAGACAAAGGAAGCAGCTAGATGGTGGGAAGAACAGAAAAATCCCATGCCCAGTAGGAGCACACAACCTTGCCACAATTGCAAGGGGTCGTGGGAACCAGATCATAGGTGCAGGGGTAAGGATCAGGAAAGCATTATTGAGGTGTGTCATGACAGTGATGATGAGGTGTGTGAGGATGGAGCGATAGATGTGGATTCAGAGTAGTCAAATGATGACAGTGACTCTTGCACAGAGACTGGTGATAGTGACTCTACCTCAGAGGATAGTGATGATGACTCTTGCACAGAGGCTAGTGATGCTTTCATGCTTGAGAAGGATGATGACCCTTGTGTAGCGGATAGGCAGTTGGATGGATAGGATGGTAGCATCAGTGTCTCAATAGACTTATCGCATACCATTGATGACCTTACACCTCAGCAGAATGGTGACACTAGTGAGGATTCACACGTGTTAGTACCTAGAGATGGTGAGCTTCCTATGGGAGCCGTGACACATCTGTCACCTGTTCAGACATCCATGATAGCCACGTCACATGAGGAGATTAGTGGCACGTCGGGTATGATGGATGAGCCTAGTGTGAGGGATGCACACCATGGACAAGTAGACCCATAGATCCAGGAGGAGGTACAGGACGTACCGATAGTTGACCTCACACATACAGGTCAGCCAGAGGAGATGGAGTCACAGATGTTGGAGACTCCATTGGTTAAGCAGATTCCGGAGGATGATAGGTTGATGGAGCACTTGCTTGCAGGATCGGTCTGCATTGATGAGGATGCACTTTTTAGCAGTCAGGATGACCATATCACGTGTCTGGATACATCTCCATGGGATCCAGGTGCAGAAGATAGTAGCAGGTTGAGTGCACAAGAGGATGCAACTGCTCATACAAGATACAGTGTGAGTCGGGGGGAGATGGCATCTAGTGATGGGATGCAATGGCATACAGGAGTACCCAGCAGCACAGTAGACAGTGGATAGTTCAACATGTCATCTTATGTAGAGGGTGTTTTTGGGGATTCTAGAGTTGACACTAGCAGGACTAACTCTAGCAGTGAGGGGTCTGAGATGGCACCTCAGCATGACCATGATCAAGATTCACACCACTTAGCATCACATTTGAGAGTTAGTGAGGCTATGATCATGGCAGCCACTAGATGTATTGATGACATGTATGCAGTGATGGCAGATTATTGTTGGAGAGCACCAGTGGCGTATGGTAGTTCAGATGGAGGATTTTCCATGGATGATTTTCACACTCTTCGGGAGAGAGTATCTGTGATGAGGACTGACTACCAACAATTGTTGACAGATAGGGATTATCTACTGAGGGTTGGTGAGATGTATCATGAGGCTCCGAGGGAGCAGAAGTTGGAGATGGACTGACTCACCCAGGAATTGGAGAGCACTCGAGGATTCTTGAGAGGCACACAGACCACCCTTCAAGAATCAGAGTCTAGATCAGATGGGTCTCTTGAGGAGATCCATCAGAGATCCACTTCATATGTCTTAGTGGACACTCATATGTATCAGTCAGTCACGTTGACAGAGGATGTTGATGATCTAGCAGAGGAGCACCAGTTGATGGGGGACACTCCCATTTGTGTCTTGGGAGTGGTTGATCTCCATATAGAGATTGATCCAGCCATACGCCCAGGATTTGTGATGCAGCATGAGTTTGCAGGAGATGACATGAGTATGTCGGAGCATACCGTGATGAGTGATAGCTCACAGAGAGATGGCAAGATATATGGTGGCAGTTGGAGGGGTATAGTGCCTTGCAGAGAAGAGACACACTCAGGGAAGTATGGAGATGTCACTCCTCTGCAACAACACATAGTTGTGGGAGATCACCTTCACCATTTCAGTAGATGCATGGTAGATGAGAGATGGAGGTTGGTTGACCAGCAGTCGGAGGGGTTACTTCTAGTTGTATTGGATGGTTGGACTTGGTGATGACCACAGGAGAGCATCTTTCATGGATACCGATGGACGAGCTTCTGGTCGAATCATTGGGATTGACCAAAGCATGTGAGACCTCCCAGTCCTACATTCAGCTACAGATGTTTCTATTAGCATGTCCTGACACTTTTATCATAGACAAAAGCATGAGGAGGGATAGGTCGTGGCTAGGGGCATGGAGAGTGAGTAGGCCAAGACTATATGACAAGAGTACTTTTACGGCATACAGCAAGTCAAAGGTGGATCGTGCTAGACAGATAGTTGAGACTTGGTGTGTGATGGTGAGCATCATAGACCAGGTGATGATAGATGAGTGCAGTGGGCTTCCGACAGGGATCAGTCCAGCACAGGAGCAGCTAGCGGAGACTAGAAGTGATAAACTTCCAAGTTTGCCATGGGATTCGGGAGTTCACTTGGTTAGCAGGATGTTTCACTACATGATGACCCAGGTGGCGCCAGAGAACCACACACTCCACCTTGGGTTGGTTTGGAGGGAGCCTGCAGGTACTTGTCCTGTGGGGTGAGACCTTTCCTCCCTCGTGATCATCAAGATAGGGCATGGATATGTTTGGATGGGTACTTCCTCTATAGAGTTGTCTTTACTGATACAGTTTCTGGACAACAAGTCCAATGGTCATAGGTATTTCAGCTAGAGGACCTAGGAGAGGAAGATTCAGGATGTATGCAAGGGGTTGACAGTCATGGTCAGAGTAGTGCAGTGTCAGCATGAGGGTCTTCGACAGAGGTTAGCATGGGACCCAGGGATTGCAGGATTGAACAGTTCATTGACCGACAAGGGAGAGTGGACCATTGCAGGGGAAAGTTATTCTAACTTTCCATTGAGCTTCAGTGTTGAGAGGAGCGCACCGCTTGCGGGTGTCTCACGGAGGTCTTGCAGTACCTCATTTTGGCATCAGCATGTGCAGTTGATGGAGGCCATGTGGATATTGGTAGAGATTGGGAGGATGGACTCATTTCGAGATGAGGCCATGTGTCATGTACAGGAGGTTCACAGGATTGATATCTTTCAGGACTATGCTTCGCAGAGTATTACAGTTCACTTCCTGATATGGGATCCAGGGGGTGGAGTGTACTATTGTTCATCTTTGGATGGGTTCGGTTATGTATCCCACAGGTGGACATGGGATCCTGGTATTTTATTTGAGATGATTTGGTTATTGCTTGAGGACAAGCAATTTTCTAGCAGGGAGGACTGTAATGTCCCCACTTTGGGACATCATCACAGGGCAGAGATTTATGATGACCAGAGTAGCCAGATGGATGCTATAGCGAGTACAGGGGTATTTGAGAGGCATGGTGGGGTCCATCTTGCATTGATGATCATATTTCATCATTATGAGCCATTCCACACAGGTTGGTTTTGGTTTCGTTGCATTCTAACGACTTCCATGATTTTGACTATTTTGAGCTATAAGTCAATGGAATTTACTGAAGAGGTCATTTTGGGCACATTACTTGGAGGAACCTCTCAGTGTAATAGCTCATTGGAATTGGGAGGAGAAACACTACAGGATGGGATGGCTAGAAGTGACTTTTAGTGGCCAAGGAAGCCACAAGGTGAGATAAGGAGTTTTTCAAAGGTAAAAAGGTTAATTAATTAATTAAAGTGATTTAATTAATTAATTAAATATTAATAAAATGAAAGTCACTTTGGAGGGACAAGGTGAGCCAAAAAGTATAAAGGAAAGGCAAGGGCCTCTTCTCATGGATTCATGTATGTTTATCTTTTTATATTTGGCTTTAGCTAGTGAGCCCAGCATTGGGGGTTTTGAGGGTTTTGACATAACAAACCCTAGAGGACAATTCGGTGGTGAAAGATTCCACCTAGCTTGTCCCAAGCTTGGTCTCGAAGATACAATACTCTCCCACACCATTCTAGTTCCAGATCTACTTCGTTGCAGGGGGATTTTACATCAGTTTCAGGTGCAGATAGAGAGAGGGCACACCAGTTGAGGGTTTCCAGCAAGGGGGGCACACCATCCTTGGAGAGAGATTCGTTGTAGGAGATTGGCAGGACCGTTGAGGATTATATCACTTGGGTTTTCATTACAGGGCCTTGGACATCAAATCTAGTGCTTTCTAAGATAGTTTTATGGCTCAGATTATTTCTTGAGCAGTGGGGCGAATTGAAGAGAAGGAGGGCATTTTTGAGATCCAGATCTAGTCCGTTTGGAGGGGTTACACTTCAAATCTGACCCTGAGACTTCACCTAGTGACTTGCAGTGTCCCGATCTATATTTCTGGAGAGTTTCAGAGCATTTGGAGGCCTCCTTCAGCAGGGCCAAATTATCTAGGGCTTCATTCATCTAGTGGGGCGCACCATTCAGTGGGGGATTTCAGATCTACAGAGATTGAGAGGGATCTTGGAGATTCGGGCACCTAGGTTGTTCTTACCATCACCCGATTTATCAGTTGGCATATTTCTTAGGGTGATTGGACACTTTTGGCAGCAGGGCCGAGTTATTGAGGGTTTCAGCCTTCTATCGGAGCGTGGCATTCTTCAGCTGGAGAGTTTGGCATTCAGATTTTCTTGTATTGATCTTCATTTCTTATTCAGCCTTTGGAGGCATCTTTTGTATTAGCGGGAGAATTTTGTAGCATCTCTTATCTATTGTCTATCTTCTTGGCCATCTGTTGAGCATTCCTGATCGGCATCTTCATTGTAGCAGGTTTCTCTATTTTATGAATAAAGAAGAATTGAGATGTTTTGGCTTGTCTATCTTATTGCATATGGTTGAGGTATGTTCCATGATTATCTCTTTCTGTTATTTGTTGCATACACACATATAAACACATCTAAAAAGTAGATCAACAAAGTGTTTGACGAAATACCACAACCAGGAAAAAGTTTTAAAAAGACACCAAAACAGTAGTAATCCTTGCATAATGGCTTGGGATCATTACACCTTAATTCTTGTTTTTTCTTTTCTGTAGCTTCTTCCTCTGCTTTCCTTCTGATCTAATCCTTTTCAATCCAAGTCTTACCTAACAAAAGTGGGAAAGGGGCATTGTCCTCAATAAACCTAATGACTTCAAATTCTTCCTCAGTTGATGTTCCATGAATAATAATAGGTACAGTAGTTACTCTTCCACATAAGGTTATGATCTTTCCCTTAAACAAGCCTATCCTTCCTAAAGAAGGTACCATAGTAGGCTTTCCCAAAACTTTCTAAGTTTCTTCTGTCATAGTATTCACTTGTGTTTCTTCATCCAAGTCACAGTCTATGTCGAAGTCTTCTATTCTTGCACTTATGTGTTGTTTTGCTTTTAGGATTTCTGGTAAACTGACATCTTTATGAACATCCATCATTTCTACCAACTGTAATAACATAGTATGAACTTCCTCTGACCTTTTCTCTTTATGACTTTCTAACATACCCTTAGTCTCTTGACTCTTTTCATAATTTTCTTGTCTTATGTCCTTCCCTTCAACTTTAGCAATAATCCTTGGACAATCTTCAACCTCATGACCAACAATATTACAACAAAGACAAAGAGGGCCTACCCCGGGGCATTCCTTAGCAAGATGTCTCAGCCTTCTGCAGTTATAACACAAAGTCATTCCTGTTTTTCTCTTAAATGTTCCCCAATCTTTTTTGTACTGTGCACTTCCCCTAGGATCATATCGATGGATCTACAATCTACAAAAATTCTTTCTAGGTTCCTGCATCCACTTATCAATTCAAAAATGCTTTCTATGCATATGAATAACACATCTTTATTTATTTTCATTAAATTTACTCAAATAAACTCTTTCTTTCAACTACACCCTAGCCTTCAGACTAGGAAAGAATCTATTAAACATACTTAAATCCATGCTTTCAAAACAAAAAAAAATCACTTATTTCTCTTTTACCAAAGCACAAATCTCACCTCTTTTAGGATATTACCTCTTTTCTTTAGAACAACTTACTTTCTTAGCACAAAGATTTGTAAGTCAAATAGAGTATTGTGTACTTTAGCAGCAGATCTACACACAAAGATTTTCTTTTTCTTTACTTCAGTTCCCAGCAATCACAGTTTCAGGTCTCGATAATGGAACCATTTGTTGGCACAGGGGCAGACCCAGAGCTCAACGCTTAACATCGCACCAACAAAACCCCGACTACCGGCCCTTTCGGCAACACCTGCGAAGCAAGCGAAGTCTCACCCAAGGTAGAAGCAAGGGGGGTTATAGGATGCAAGTGTTTGTAACCAGGCTGGAACACAGATCTCTGATAATAGCACTTCGCAGAATATTTTGTTGACACTTAGGAAGTGAACATGTATTAGTTTATTAACCCTATTAACACCGCAGAGCACACTCAAAGATAGACCGACATAGTAACAACATAGATCTAGCATTCATTTACCCTTTAACATAAGCAAAGTACTGTAAGCAACAACATACAGATTCATTATACATCATAAGCACTGAGAAAAACATAACAGAGATAACACTGCACAAAGAAAACCATGAGACATCAGATATCGTGGTTCACCCCAAGGTGAGGCTATGTCCACAAACCGCTTCACCTCTTTATTAGTCGCCAAGATCTTACATTCAACCACTCTTGTGCACTAATCCACATAGTCAAACTTTGCACAAGATATGAGATCTATGCACTAATCCCTATATCCTCCTTCTTTGCCTTCCAAAAATATATCAAATGCACAAAGCCACAATCTCTATCATAACATTCCAAACCTTCTACAAAATCATAATCGAGGACAAAGCCTCAACCACATACATTCCCTTGCACAAAGCACTTTTGTTTCACACATAACTACATGAACTTCTTGAGCTACTTTAACAATGCATTCCTCTTTATTTATACTTTACAACCCCTTACAATAAGGCCTAAACATGGGGAAAACCCATGGGTCTACATCCCATAAACCCGTTACAAAACCCTAACCTTAAAATTAGGTTAGATCCACGATCTCATCTCTGTCGGGCACTCCTCTTTGACCATTGTGTCGAAGTCCAAAAGTGGGCCAAAACTGGCCAAAGTTTCCTCAAAACTTGGTCGAGGGCCAACACTTTACTTGTCGACATGTCTACAGGGAGCACAATGTTGTCATCGATGCTCTTTCTAAAGAAGGCATACAACTGAATTATGGTCGCTGGCTCATCATAAAAGACATGCCAGGTGGCCACTACAAGTACTTTCATAAACCCTTTCATGAAGAGATAGGGCTCTTAGCTGATCCTCCTGCTTGATCATGAATCCTTCAACGGTATCTACATATCTTATGATGAATATAGCAATTTATATTGGATGAATTTAATCACATGTAAGAGACAATGTAAGGAACAATTGTTCTAATTTATTTAACAGTATGGGAAACTTTATGGAGAGATACATACTCCTAAGTCTATTTCATACTTTTGAATATATGCTTACTAGGCAAAAAACTAAAAAACTAATTAACTAATTGAAAGTCCCTACTATTTAAACAAAACACAATTACAATACATACTGCCTTTAGACAGACAAGTAACATGTATATTAACCAAAAAGCAATTACAATACACACACTACCTTTAGATAGGTGACAGATATAACAAGGTTGTGTGGAAACATAGTCCCTGTCAACAAGGTTAGAAAGAAAATTGTGAAAAATGGGGTCGAATTGTAGATGATGGAAGTGTTCGGTGCAACATGTACATCATGGAAATGTTGTGTGCAACATGTATATCACGAAACATGGGGCATAAGTAAATGACGCTTGGCATGTAGAGCACCATTTATTTTTTGAAAGTATATAAAAAAACTACAAATTTGCTCACAATGGAAGAAAAAATTTGGAAATTTAAAAGCATTTGCCATATAGACTAGTGAAAGATAAAAATGTATGAAGACATAAATTGAAAAGGAGATAAGAAAACAGTTTTATTTGAAATATGTAAAAAAATAAAAGTTTGTTACATACTACTGGAAATTTTGAAATCTATATCAGAGAAATGTTGTGTGCAACTTGTATATCATGAAACATGGGGCATAAGTAAATGATGCTTGGCATGTAGAGCACCATTTATTTTGAAATATATAAAAAAATAAAAGTCTGTTACATATAAAAATTTTAATTCATGTGTCATACAGACTAATGAAAGATAAAAATGTATCAAGACATAAATTTAAAAGGAGATAAGAAAACAGTTTTATTTGAAACATGTCAAAAAATAAAAGTTTGTTACATACTACTGGAAATTTTGAAATATACAAAAAAATTAAAGTTTGTTACATATAAAACGAAATTTCAATGCATTTGTCATGTAGACTGGGATTGGGGCTCTCGCGGACCATTAGAGAAATATGTACAAGAAACATGATTGTAGAAAGAAGATAGAGTGCAATACCTGCAAAAAAAATAAATTGAAAGGTATAAGTGTTTGCCTACACATCTCTATTTAAAAAAGTGGAATAACTAGGTTGATAAACAAAGCAAGATGCGATCAGTAGACTTGCAGTGAGGGTACACATGAGCCCTTTGGCTATTTTCATGCAGTCGTTGTTTCATTAATGTCGTCGACGGCTGCAGTTTCAATGATGTCATCGACGGCTGCTGGAATCCTATCAACTGTCTGTTGCCTTTCGTCGGCGGCCTGCTTCAATTCCCTTTCGATCCATTCTTCAATGTAGATTCTCATTAGGGAAACGTTGATCTCATTCTAGATTTTATGTTGAAAAGATCGTTTTCTAATTCCCAGAAGTCGATAGACAATTACACAAAGCATGATGAATTTCCTCATTCTTTACTAAATATTTGACTAGCCAGTCGTCGACGTGAGCTTGATCAAACTGAAAGATGTCGTAAAACGTTTCCAGAGACAAGGCCTTAAACATAGCAACCTATTTATCGAACTCTTTCCTAGTTAAGGGCAAGGAGTTTGCGATTAAGTTGGGGTCTTGGAAGTCATTGGTTTTTCCGACTAAGTTTATTCTTGACAGCCTTGTGAATAATTTATCTTTCTTCGATATGGCTTGTTCACATGACTGAACAATGAGATGCAGGTTCTTCACTTTTTCTTTCCAACATGCATTCAATTGATCGATTTGGTTTTTGGATGGAAGATCTTGTTCTCTTCTTTTTGTTTCTGTCATATTGTTGACAATGGTGTCAAAAGGAAGGACCATTTTTAAAAAGAAATTGTCTTCATCTTTTAACTCTGCCTGCAAATGTTCGAGAAAACTATGTGCCCTGGTTCCAAGGGAAGTGATGGTTTGTGATGTTTTCCATGCCTCGGTAACCAATTCCATTCTTTTCTTGATATTCTTCTCCACATATCTTCTACATTATGCGAGTAGGGCGGAGGATGCTTTTATGTTGGTTGCAGGGGTGGAAGGCATGGATATTGCCAAAGGATTGACAAGCAATGGCATAGGAATCAAAGCCTCTTCCAATTCCTTGACCCGATCCTTCAGTCTGGCATTCTCAGCCTCGATGCCTCCAATGGAATCATGAAGTGCTTCTCCGCTCACGTTATGAAGTTGATAGATTTGGGACGGCCACATGTTGGCAAGGTTAAGCTCTAAACGAGATTTTCCTTTCTTATTTTTTACATCTTTTTTCTCAATTATCAATTTTTTGGACTGGCTAACAAAAACAACGCTCTGGAACACGAAGGATTCATATTCGTCAAAATTTTCGGTAACGGATATGTCCATTGGACGGCTATGTTGGATGGCGTATTCGGGTTGATCAAGGTAGCGAAGAATGCTATCCATATAAGTGTCAAGTTCCATGTTCTCACTCTGAATTTATGGCTCTTCCGCCTGCCCCACATTTTTTTTCTCTTCTTCTCTACTGGAAGCTTGTGAGAACTAT
>ML815170.1:14778-37175 GCA_009831015.1 Picea engelmannii
TATATATATATATATAAAAGAATAAATACTTTATTTATTTAAAAAACTTGAATGAATACATAAGATCAATCTTTGAATATCATATTCATACAATTATGAGAGACCCAACTCTCTGTTACAAGACCTAGCTTGTAGTTCTCATATCCAGCTGAGAAATGAGGAATCCATCTTGTTGATCTCAGATCCAATTGAGATGTGAGGAATCCAATCTTCATACAAGACCCAACTTGTAAATAGGCACCAACCTGATAGAATGAACTTTCATTCAATCCATTATATATAAATATATATACTTCAACAAACTCAACTACACTCTTCTCACCATTCCTTTTTGTTTATATAGTCTTCCAACTTGTGTGAATTTGAATCATTGTGTCTTTTGATATTTGAACCATTGTACCTTTTCATTTAAAATGATAATTTTAAACTTTAATTAATATCATTTTCCCTTTTATTCTTTATTCATGTTTTCGTGATTTAACTCTCTTTTAATCATGACTGTGTATCGATTCGTTTTTCCTCATGAGTTAATTGCAGACATGGATCGACTCATTAGATCGTACTCATGATTCTGATGTGTTCTCGGTTCACCAACATATCATATTCGATCTCTTATCGATTCTCTGTAATGTTTTGGTGTTAACTCTCTGTCGAATTAAGTTTGGATGAGGTGCTTCCTTCAAACCATGATCATATGATCATAGTTGTAGAACCACATGCTTATTAATTTAAGCGACGCATTATATTTTCTGGTATATCTCTTATTCCATATGACCATATGCGGTGACTAGATGCTAGGTCAAACGATCGCTTGAGCGCTTATCAGAATCAATGGTCATGATTCAATATCTCGATGAGATGGACAGCTGATGGAAATTTTCCCTTCGGAACTTCACGATTTCAACTTTTCAAACATTTCAAAACTTCTAAATCAAATTTCCCGAACAGATCAGACGATTTACGTTTATTTCGCGGAAACTGATCAATCGTCAGATTTGATTCTTACAAGGCTTAATCCGACGACTGGGTCTTAATCAAGCATTGAGATGGATGGACACAATTTACTCTGAGACTTCGGCTATTTCAACTTACGCTATCCTTCCACTGTAGTAGATCGACTGATGAGAATGCTCTCGAAGTGTTTCTTTAGATCGGATGAACCATGTCTACTTCAGGATTTCGTCCTTCGGGACTTCGGAGATTTTGTCATTTACTTGTGGTGAAAACTCTCGAAGTAATTCCTTCGGAGTGACGTAATTTATTGACATCACATGGTGACATGGCACGAGCTAATTTCTTCTTGACACATGTCATCTTCTAATTATGCCATGTGTACTTGTTGACGTGGTCCTCTGCCACATGTCCTTGCTGACGTGGTTTGCCACACGTCCTTATCAACGTGGTCTGTTGACATGGTTTTCTAACGTGGTCTGCCACGTGTCCTTTCTGATGTGGTCTGCTGACCAAAAACCATGATCTAACGATCATCGTATATCCTCCACATCTGATGGTCCTTATTTATTTTGGATTTCGGGCTTCAGGTATTTCAAATCTCAAACTTTCCAGAGCGTAACCTCCTCACATCTTTTAACCCAAAATGAATGTTGTTCGTCGATCAAGGTTTTAGATCAACGGCTTGATCTATCTGTGATACTTCTTAGCCTTGGATTAAATCCAACGGCTCTTCTTATAGCTTATCCTATCCTTCCACTAGAATGATCTGACGACTGACGGATATTCGGGTGATTGAGATCTCAAATCTCATCCCTTGATTGTCCTGTCCTTCCATTTTAATCAATCCGACAACTGACGGGTATTCGGATAATCGAATTCTCAAGCATTTTTCTCTGCTTATCCTATCCTTCCACTTTAAAATGATCCAACGGTCGAGAATACTCTCGAAACATATCAATGATCAAGGATGGTTGCAGGGTCCTCAATCAGCACGACTTTTAAGACTATCGTCGGGTTCCACAATGGAAACCGCTCGTTGGTAGTGGAACTGATTCCAACTATAGATCTGTTGTCAAGTGAACATCGATGGTCATTTTGGATTGCAGAACCAAAACTTGCGAGTGGTTTAATTCGTCACCAAAGCTCCGCAATTTGTGCATTTTTTGGTGAGTTAACCACAATCGTAGATCTTTGAACCTATAAGATATGATGATCCTGACTAATTGTTGGATTGGAAATAGAACGATGCTTAATACTCCTTTCTATCTCCACAATCTATCCCTGTCATTGATATGGCAATTGCACATCTGACAGTCACGACTTAATATGACTTAATCTGCTCGTTTGTTGGATCAACCACAGTTGTCGATATTTGGGTTTATGAGATCTGACGATCTAGACCAATTGTGGGATTAGAATTAGCGAGTTGTTTAATTTTTCTTTCGCTCTCCGCAATTCATGCCTGTCATTGATCTGTCTTGTAGATCCGACGGTCACGATCTTCCAATGGTCCTCAAGCCCACGGTCACTCGTATGACCAACGTCCGTTCCATGAGATGATCAATACCGTCACTTTTCTTGATCGGACGACTGCTGAGGATTCTCACATTTTCCTATGTATTGGTCGACTTCTCAGTCTTTCCATCGATTGGACGACATTTCTAGAATGTGCTCTTCATTCGCTAACTCTCATGAGCTTTAATAATTGTTTGTGCATTCTTTTATGCATTGATAGTCAATCGCTAATTCTCCTGAGATTTGATCATAGGAACATTGTTAATCCTATCGTGATCAACAATAATCACAAATTGCTTTCAGCCTTAAGGTGATGTTCTTCTGTCGATCTTTAGTATACTTTTCCTCCTGAGATTAACCTTGTTGCTTTGCTTATTGTTTGACATTCTCTTTCCATCATTGACCCTTCATTACACATGGAAAGACATTATTGGCCATCTTGACACTAATGCCAATTGTATAACTGATCATGACTAATTCATGTTGCGATCATAACAACTTATCATGACTGTTGACATCAATGACAACACATGAATGACAATATGTCCAACAAAGTTAATATTAACCCAACACTAACCACTTTTAAGTGTGCCACCAAAGATTTCGTTTTGATCCATAATTCCTCTAGAGTTGGAATTATATAGAGAAACATTAAGAGTGAAGGGATACTATCATAAAGAAGGAATTGATCACTAGAATACATTTTCTCCAATGGCTAAGTGGGTATCAGTCAAGTTGTCATTGTTGGTGCCAATAGGGTTGGGCTAGGGAGTGCATCAAATAGACATTAAGAATTCATTTCTTAATGGGAACCTCAACAAGGAGATATACATAGAACAACATGAAGAATTCATTGTTGATAGTAAACCATAGTTGATAGGTCCGGAACATAAGTACCTATACAAATTGAAACAACCATGAAGAGAATGATACATGAAATTTGACTCTCTAGTGATGCAAATGGGTTTTCAACATAGTAATGAAAATATATTGTATCTACTACAAAACAATTGTAAACCACATTATAATTATTTCCATACATGTCAATGATTTATTGTTGGATTTCAAGAGCTTGAGTTGATCACTTTCATGGGAGAGTTGTCATCTCAGCTTGAGATGAATAGTTTGTTATGGTCCAAATAACTCAAATAGCATAAAAAATAGATAATTTAGTAATGCCACACTTTGAGAATGGAAAAAGGTGAATGAATAATAATGCCATTTTGATAGGGAAACCTCGTTTACACCGTACATTTACAAATAAATCTTCATGATCCCTAAAACTAGATCTCCTTGGTATGTATAGGAGATAGGGTACAATTACAAATAACAAGATAGCCAATAATGACAACAATCATATAACAATAACAATGTAATGGCCCAAGGCCTAATGGCTTAACATGCCCTACCTCTTCAAACAAGCATTTCTCTCAACGCTTGATTAATTTCATATGCTTATGTGTGAAAAACTCACCTTCCAAGTTTCACCTTCTATTGGTTCATTTTTCAATTAATGAGGATTTATGTAAATGCTCTTATCATGTTTTTCCACTTGAAGGTTCTTCCACTTTTGTTGCTCGTAAAAAAACAATATTGTTTCTCCCCATGATAATGGTCATTTTTTAAGAAAATATCCTCAAAAGGTACCAAAAAGTATTGCTATATATTCTCCTTTGATTCCTCCTAAAAAGGGTATTTATAGGAGACATCATACACTTACAAATAATGAACTAACCAATAATGACAATAATAATCTAAAAATAGCAATGTAAAGGCCCACGAGCTAGGGGCTTAACAATATTTGAGTGAATTGTCGTATGCTTGGAGATATAGGGGTTCAAGGGTATTATGAACAAGTGTGTTTTTGTGAGTCATGAAAAGTAGTTGATGGACATGATACTAGAATGTTTTGGAATAAAGCACTGTAAGCCTATGTTAACATGTATTAATAGGAATTGTAAACTATTGAGGGAGATGGAGTCAAAATCATAATATGAGGTTGATTAGAGGAGTTTGATTCCATACCAAAATGTAGATGGGAGCTTAATTTTAGTCATGATTTCCAATAGGCCAAATAATGAGTATGAAGTGGGAGTGATTAATTGATTTATGGCTAATCCAAGGCAAGAGCATTGAATTAATGTGAAGCGAGTCTTCATATTTTTTGGGGGGGAGATACCTATTATAGAATCCATTTGGCTAAGTTGTCGTGCTATGAGGGGAATATCTATGTTATCAAAATCACCCATGATTTGAACTCAGATTTATGTTCACCCACTTAGGGGGTCTACATGTAACATCTAGTTCCAAAGATCCCATTTTATATACTTGTTGATGTTTCTGGTAGTTGCGGGAGATATTCATCTCGTGGATAATCTATATTTTAGATGAAGGTGCCAAGACATCTAACGAAAACCATTGAAATAATTAAAGAATCCCCAGAAGAAATCTAGTGCTCCAGAAGTCAAGTCAGTCTGCTAGAAAAGTTAAAGTAAAATGTATTTCCCAGAAAGGACAGGTTGGCGCCACTAGGAAAGTTCACTAGCATATTAGTATAAATAAGAGTGGATGCTAGCTCATTTACACACTCTCTCTCCTCTCTACAGAAAGGTTGCAATTCTAAGTGTGTTAGTTGCAGCTGCTACAATCCAATGAAGGAAGGGAGGCACATATCTAGTTAGTATCTATTAGTATTGGTGATGCACTAGAGGAGGACTAGTTCTCTAGCACTCTGTCTAGGGTTTACATTGTTGAGTTCTCTCCTTATTGAGATAATTATTGTTGGGCTTCTTTCTTATTGGTTTTCTCTAGTGAATAGAGCTTGTTCTTATTTTGTCTTGGTAAGGATATTCTCTATAAGAAGGTGTTGGGTTTTCTCCCCTTGTGAAGAAGGATTTCCCACGATAAAATATTATGCTCTGCTCGGGGGTGGCACTTGAGGATGCCTATGGTTGGGTGGAAATGAAAGAAAATTGCCTATGGAAAAACAAGCAGACCCATAATTTGTTTTGTAATTTGTGCTTGGTTAATCTTCTTGAGATCCTGGTTATTTACTACAGTTGTAAAATAGTCTATAAATTTAACATGGTATCAAAGCGGGTCTTGAAGATGATCAATTGCACGAAAATTAAGGACTGTTAGAAACACTATTTATAGTAGAAGAGAAGGGTTGAGTCCCTTAATAGTCTTGTGATGAAATTTAAGGACTATCGCAGGCCTCTAGCCCTAGTAGAACCCTTGTCTAGGGTCTTAACAACAAACTGCAGCTAGGAGTAGCCCTATTAGGGATGCCATAGCAAGAAAGAAACACAATCTAATATGACCTTCTTCTAAGATAACTTGCAGGTGTCTTTGGCATGTTTTCTTTGTGGTTGTTTGAAATATTGTAGGGTAAATTCTGAGATAAATTACAGGCCTGATTTCAGAGGAATAATTTAAGGCCGAGTTTAGGCCTAGTTTGAGGATTGTACCTAAGATACTGCAAATCGAGCCTTGCAGTCTACATGATCAGGTCTGAAGTGCAAATTTATAACAGATTTCAAAAAAGGTATATTCCAACAAATTTATGGCAAACTTTTGAAGAATATTCCAGCGCAAGTTGGGTATAGGCTCAAACTATTTTTAAAGAATTTTTTGAATTCTGACCTAAGGATAATCTGAGGCTACTCATTTGTGGATGAAGTTGCACCAGAACCAGAGAATGCTACAATTTTAGAGGTATGCACTTGTATATATATATTTTTAAATTATGTCATTATCATAAAGGTGTTTGCAGGAGTAAGGACCCTTGCCGAAGCAACACTCATAGATCCAAGGGGGATATTAGATCCAATGCATTCATAGGAACAACACACTCTCCCTGGAAGTGAAGACTCCAGGTTTGATTGTCTAAATTGATATGCTTCTAACTTACATTTCAAGTATGTTAGATTTGCTACAATACAAGTAGTGGTTGTAGTTGAGACAACAGTCTTTAGTTGCACTTGATCTATGGATGTTGCACTTGTTGCAAGCTAAGTTGATCCCCCCTTGAGGAGATATTATTTTTCTGGTTGTTCTTGTTTCAGGCAGGTTATCTTGTTAAATTCCATGGATGTTTCCATGGAAATATTGTTGTTCTTATTCCTTGTTCTGGGCAGGTTACCATGGAGGTAGTTCACTAGTGATAGCTCTGAGAGGGAGCTATAGTGACAGTCGCAGAAGACAACTTATTAGATGATATATGGTTTGAGACATGAAGCAGTCTGACCGAAGTTTGTACAAAATTGATAGTTTCTTCCTTGAGTGGATCTGGTCTCATGGATGAGATAGTGGCAATAACTGTGGCAGGTTCGACACTTTAGGATATCCAGTTCACATTCACGTAACCAAGGAGAAAAGGATGAAGTTAGACCTTTTAGTCAGGAAGGGTACATTTGTTGGGTACTGTGAATCATCGAAGGCATATTAGATCTACATCCCAGGTCAGAGATAGAATGAGGTATGCAGGGATGTTTCCTTTGAGAAGGAGGTAGCCTTCAGGAGATCTAGAGGATCTCACATGCAGATTGGCAGTGAGATGCAGGAGGAGATGGTGTCTTCTCCCCCTTTAGTAGCTTATAAGGAGACAGTTGAGCATGTTGATCCAGTTGATCCAGTACATCCTGTTGATGTTCCTAGAGATATTGTAGTAGGACGACGAAGGCCTACCTGGGCTCATCAGACTCTATAGGATGCAGAGAGATATGCTCTCCTCATGGTACTTTCAGAGAAATTAAGAGACCTCAGATATTCTCGAGATATGGTGTAGCTATGAGCCACATTATTGATTCTGAGCCTTCCTGTCATGAGGAGGAATCCAATTATCCATTATGAAGAGATGCCATGATGGAGGATCACCAATCCATCATGAAGAATGATGTGTGGGATATTGTTACAAGACCCAAAGGGAAGTCTTTGGTGACTTCCAAGTGATTTTATAAGATAAAACATGCAGGTGATGGGAGCATCGAGAAGCACAAAGCGATATCTGTAGCCAGAGGATTCTCTCAAGTGGAGGGAATAGACTATGAAGAGACCTTTGCTCATGTTTCTCGATATACCTCCATTCAAACGATTATTGCACTTACTTCAACCTTGGGTTAGAGATTACATCAGATGGGCATGAAGACGACTTTCCTCAATTGCGATATTGAGGAAGAGGTGTATATCGAGAAAATAGATGGTTTCTTGATTCATGGGAAGAAGTGCCATGTCTTCGTGCTTGGTATGCGAGGATTGATGTATGCTTGATGAATTTTTGGGTTTTCAGCAAGAGTGTTGTTGATGCCAACCTGTACTATAAGGTTGTTGATGAAAATTGATGAGATCTTCCTGAGTAAGAGGAAGTACGCAATTGAGATCTTAAGGAGATTTGGAATATTGGACTGTAAGTCCATGACCACACCGATGGTGATGAATTTGAAGAAACTGAGTGAGTCTTATTTCGATTCATACCTGATTGATCCATCTATGTATCGACAGTTGATTGGATGATTTATGTATCTGGTTAATACTATACAAGATATTTGCTATGAAATGAGTGCACTTAGCCAGTTCATGAGTCAGTTGAGGCAGATACATTGGGTGGTTGCAAAGCATGTGATGACATATTTGTGAGACACAATTGGATATGGCCTGAGACATGCTTCCAGTGTTGATATGAGACTACAGGGATATGCTGATTCTGATTGGGTAGGGAGCGCAGTTGACAGGAAGAGCACCTCGGGGTGTTGCTTCAATTTTGGATCTGTCATGGTTTCCTGGTGTAGAAGGAAATAGAATTTTGTGGCTTTGAGTACCACAAAAACCAGGTATATTGCAATATGTATTTGACAGTATGCAAATCAGTGTGGCTTCATAAGCTCCTTTCAGGATTTTCTAATCAGATATTGGATCCCACCATGATTCATTACATTCAATATATGGTGCAGAGGAAGGCAGTACTAGTGGAGTACCTTCCTACAGATGAGCATATTGCAGATGTTCTCACCAATCCTCTTTCCAAGTTGAAGTTCAATTACTTCTGTGATAAACTTGGAGTGGAATGTCTCTCTATTTAAGAGGGATTATTGATGTTTGTAGCTTCATGAGACATTTTTTTGTGACGATACTCCTTGATGGACTGAGTTGAGTATGACACTTATCGACAGACTGATAAGTTGTACTAGTTTGGTGCCCAATGACCTTTGGGTTGTAACCCATGTGGTCGAGATATATCTCTAGGTGTTCTCCTAGAGTAGTGGGTTGGGTTGACCTATGAGGACACTCTCTAGATCTTCTCCCTAGAGCAGTGGGATGGGTCGATCTACGAGTGTGTTGTGCCATCTCTGTATCTTCTCTCCGATGGACTGAACTGGGTTGACCTGAGACGGGTCTTCTCCTCAGTTGTGTTGGGTTGGGTTGACCTGAGACGGGTCTTTTCCCCAGGTGGATGGGATGGGTTGATTTGTGGGGACGCCCTTGATCTTCTCCTCATATCAGGATGGGTCGACTTGGAGAACGCTCCTCTGAGACAGAGTTGAGCATGACACTTGTTAGAGTAGTGACAAGTTGTCCTAGGGTGGAACCCAGTGTCTCATGGGAGTAGACCATGAGGACATGTCCCTTGGGAGTTGACCAAGTGGACACTTCATGGGTGAGTAGATCCTTGACGATGCACTACGGGTGAGTAGGTCCTAGTGCCACGCTACGGACGAGTAGGTCCTAGTGTATTCTAGTGATGATGATGCCCTAGAAAAGGTCCACATTGGGTGTAGCCATGTGAGACGTGATGATGATACCAATAGCATGGTCTGCATGACCATGGAATGGTCGTAGGACCATGGAATAGCCTGCAAAGCTATGAGAACTAGAGAAGAAAACATCATGGAGAATACCTCCCTGGCTAAGAGGGAGTGTTGATGTTTTTGGTAGCTGCGAGAGATATTCATCTCCTAGATAACCTCTCTTATAGATGAAGGTGCCAAGACATCTAAGGAAAACCATTGAAAGAATTAAAGAAGCCCCAAAATAAATCTATTGCTCCAGAAGTCAAGTCGGTCTGCTAGAAAAGTTAAAGTAAAATGTATTTTCCAGAAAGGACAGGTCGACCCCACTGGGAAAGTTCACTAGCAGATTAGTATAAATAAGAGTGGACGCTAGATTATTTACACACACTCTCTCCTCTCTGCAAAAAGGGTGAAAGACTAAGTGTGTGAACTGCAGCTACTACAATCCAATGAAGGAAGGGAGGCACATGTCTTGTTGGTATCTCTCAGTCTTGGTGATGCACTATAGGAGGACTAGTTCTTTATCACTCTGGCTAGGGTTTACATTGTTGAGTTCTATCCTTTTTGAGATAAGTATTGTTGGGATTCTTTATTATTGGTTTTCTCTAGTGAATAGAGCTTATTCTTATTCTTTCTTGGCAAGGATATTCTCTATAAGAAGGTGTTGGGTTTTCTCCCCTTGTGAAGAAGGGTTTCCCAGGATAAACTACTATGCTCTGTTCGGGGGTGGCACTTGAGGATGCCTATGGTTGGGTGGAAATGAAATAACATTGCCTATGGAAAAATGAGCAGACCCATAATTTGTTTTGTAATTTGTTCTTGGTTAATCTTCTTGAGATCCTAGTTATTTACTACAGTTGTAAACTAGTCTAGAAATTTAACAATATTGACTTATTCTTTGAGGGCACTTGTGGGCAAGTGATCCGATTAAAACATGGTACATTATAATTATGCTTGGTTTATGAGTTATGTTGTGTTGAGTATTGTGAGTTATATGTTATTTATTTGATGTATAATATTGACAGTATAATGATGAGGTTTCCTGAGTGTGAAGGAAATGTGACATGATGAGGATGTTGATGACATCGATAGACTTCCTTGGACTCTGGATTGAGTTAGGGAGTGGAATTTTATTTTGGTTTGAGTACTTGATATATATATGATGATGATTTAGTATGGACTTCATCTATATGGCTTATTGACATTATTTTTGTCAGTGGATGCAGGCATGGTGATGCTTGCTAATCTGACTCACATATGGAGTAAAGGGGTAATACAAAGATACCATACAGATGAGGGAGAGGTGTGGCAACATCCCTGTCATAGCCTCCTAGCACTCTCGCCATGACCTTAATTGAAGGATAACGATTACCTTGTTCTGAGAGGTTCACGATGTTGTGAGGGAAGACTGAGACAGTTGTTCATGAGGATTACTGAGGAGCGTGCAATAACGAGGATACATTATTCCTCAGCAAACCCTTAGTCTCACACAAGGTCGACGAGTGGAGTGTTGACTCCAAGTGTCCGAAAAACTTCCAAAATAATCAATGGAGAGTGGCACCCTTGGAGCATGGAAGTGCATCTTGAAGGGAACGTCACATAAACAAAATTGTGAGTCAACAAAAATCTAGAAGGCCTAGAAAATTTAAATGAATGCTTAGACCTTTTTAGAAAAGAGTACACATTTTTATTAAATTAAAAACTAGAAAAATAACAAAGAGTCTAAGTCTAATATGTTTGACTAAATAAAATATTAAATGGGTTAAGGGAAGTTAGAATTAATAACTTTAGAAAAAAGGAGAATAAGAATCAAAAGTTGGGTATGTGCACATGTGTGCATGAAAATAAAAAATGGATTTTTAATTAAAAGAAAATAAATTCATGAGAGAATAGGTGATCTACATAGAGTTAGTATGATGAGTCAATCAACCACTAAATTCTAACTAAGAGAAGAGTCATAATCAAACTACAACTGAAATTTAGTTAAGGGACACAATAAATCAATGGATGGGGGAACTAAGAGACAACTAGGAGGGAAAATAGGAACAAATTGGGGAGTGTGAGGAAAATTGATTAATTAATTAAATTAAAAAGGGATTTAACATGTGCAACTTTGGGAGAATGTAACATGTGTTGTGGGTGAATAATCTTTAATTTAATTATTTAGAATTGTTTAATTGTGCATGAGAGAACATGTGTCAATGCAATTTTTCCTATAAAATAAATGGTGAGGAAGAGAGAACTTACCCTATTGTTGGATGAATGAAATGCTGCTAAAATTTTCACTTACTAAGTTTACTTGTGTGAGTTGGGTTTCAAACTTGTGTAAGAGGTGGAGGCCTCTCCTTGCAAGGACAATTTTGTGCTATTGAGTTTTGGTTTCTGTGTGTGGCCCCTTTGCGGCTTGGGGGGCTAAGGGGGGAGAAGAGTACCTCTAGCATTGGCTGGGAGGTACCGGTGAAGTCATTATATTAACAAGTGAGAAGGGACGTTGCACGAATCCAGATTGGAGATCAACTACAACATCATCCTTCTTGGGTTACGGTATTTAAAAAAAA
Source organism: Picea engelmannii (assembly GCA_009831015.1). Taxonomy (NCBI): domain Eukaryota; kingdom Viridiplantae; phylum Streptophyta; class Pinopsida; order Pinales; family Pinaceae; genus Picea; species Picea engelmannii. Next base: position 26,594 of record ML815170.1, read on the forward strand.
AAATAGTCTTATTGTTATTATAATTCTTGTTGTAAATTTCACTCTAAATGTCGATTATGATAAATCTGAACATTGCGCTTGAAACCAGGTATTCGTGGGTGAAATTATTTATGTCTCAATTTTCTGTAATTGCAACATTGTTGATTGAAGAGCAGATTCATATTGAAATTAAATATCAAGTTATACTGATGATTAAGAATTTTTTTTGGTGAAAATTTTAAATTCCTAATTGTTGCTAAAAATTTGTGTATCGAATGACTGAATGAAGATACTTTTAATTATGTTAAATAATCTTATTAAATCATTTTTTATGGTATTAAAATATGTATCAAGTCTGCAACATATTCACTTTCTCTCTATCTAAATATGTACTCGAGAACATCTCTAACAATGGACGTTATGTGTGTATTTTGGTATTAATTTCGGATTTACTCAAGAGTGAAACCTAAGTGGATCCCATTACAAAACTAAGATTAAATGTTTGTTGATTTGTGATGGTTTTAACTACAAACTAAGTTGAAGAGGGATGCAATTGAAAGCTCTTGGTGTGGTTATAAGGAGAAGAGAAATATATAATAAATCAAAAGGAATCTGAACCTTGACGGGCCAATATTTCCTTATCCGGTTAGAAGCCAATCTTTTTCTAGATCATCGCTTTACTTACAACCATTTTAAAAACTGGCAATAGTACCGTGTTGGTTAAGTCATTTAAGTCGGTCGCTTTGTGTGCATGGTAAGCCCTTGTATTAGTACGACTAGACTGCACATTATGTTAAACATCCATAAGGTTACACTGGCATTGGACAAAATAACAACCTAACCTGACTTGATTAATGTTTCAATAATTAGGGTAAACCTTTAAAATAAGTAAATGTTTGAAGGCAATCGTAGGTCTCCCATGGGTAATCCCCTTTGTGCAGACTTGATTGATGAAGGAGTGGACTTATTGTGTGCTTGCCTCTGTAGAAAGGTGTACCTCAGACCTTTCTGATTAGTTTTTCTTTTAAATTAAAAAGTGTGAACTCTCACCAATGATCTGGAGTGTTAGATGGTTTAAAAGAAAACCCTGGAAGCATGCATAGCGATCTCACGTATTTTCATCTTTTCTTTTAGTGCCCTCTCTAGTATATGTTGAAGATTATGCAAAGACATCTTCAATATCAACTGAATGTTGTAATAGAATCCATTAAATGGAAGCATGGACACCTCAGTTGACCAACGTATTTGTGGAGAATCGGAGTAGTTCACTAAGTATGCAGACAACCTGCGTACATAGTAAACTTGAATTTTACAGACCCATCTAAGTTGAGTGAGAACCGATAATTATGGAATTAGTACTGAAGGATGTGCTAAGGATGTACCGATTATAATTACTGAGAACGACAGTTCAACAAATAAAAATTAATAACTTGACAATTAACTACATGTTGTCATTATTGTAAATATCTCTGGCAGATAACATAGGTTTAATAAATATCAGATTATTTACTCCCTTTTCTTATGGAATCCTAAGGATTTCCAAAATCGAAATACTATGTCTTTTCTATTTTTACTGTCAGTTTATTTTGTACAGCCTATGATGGTTTAATATATTCTAACTATACATTACATTCCTAGTGTGAGTGTTCTTAGTGTATGACCGTCTAAAGATTGATCTGAGTTGACCTCATTTTGCCGATTATTAATATTTTTGAATTGGCGTAGTAAAATCTGTTAGAAAATCCTTTAACGGCATGGGAATCATAATCGCAGACATCCTGGCGGGAAGTGACACTTAAACTGTTGGTCTGATCCACTACTTTCATGTGGCATCGTAGAAAATCGTGATTGTTAGTTGAGTACCAGTTATTTATTGAATTCCTTCGTTCATCTTAAAACAAGTTAACTGAATCTGGTTTCTTCTTTTCATGTACATCATGTAAGGAGTTGAGCCCTATTTTCGCCTTATACACTCCTATGTTAACGTGGAAGAAATCTTCAATCCACTTGGTGTGTCCTTGGGGCAAGTTTCGAGTCAAGGTGTTGTCACATGATCCTCAACTCCTTCGTCTGGGCCAACCCCAGTGAAGCCAAAGGGGTATTCTCTATAAAAAATAATCTAAGACTTTTACTCTATTAAAACTGAAAAGAAAACTATTCTAGGAGTTTATTTGGAACACAACATTAAATAAAACAGCATAAGTTAATCAAAGCATACAACCGGTGAAAATCCATAAACATTAATCATCCACCACATAACTTTAAATCAATAGATAAGTTGAAAAAAATAAAATAAAGATATACCAGTGCCATATAAAAGTAAATGTGATGTGATGAATGTGTCATGTTAATTTTATCTTGAAGATTTTATTTAGGGGATTTGGAATATTAAAGAGTCTTTGAAACTATGAAGTGAGGATTGAAGTAGAGGTCCCCACTCTTTGTGTGCAAAGTGAATGCAGCATCTTTGTTTGTTATTCGTCAATCTTATAGACTTATCGACTGAGTGTGTCGTAGATCCAACGAGGAGAGTTTCCCCTCGGCTTAACACACTCCGCCCAGGGTAGAGGTCTTAGATAAATAACACAACCAAGAGACTTCCCTAATTATACTAGCATGCATTGCTCAAACCGTTTCTGGGTTCCCATAGCCACTTGAGCGTAGCAGTAGGATTGCATACCTGGTTGAGCAATTTAGATTTATTCCAATATCTTGCAAAAAAGAAAACTAGCAACTAGTGTTCTATGAAAGCAAACCTAAAACTTTGTAGTTGATTTTTAGGACTTCAATTTAGTAATTGTGAGTTGATTTTATCTTTTTATGCAAAGATAACATTAAAAAAACAAGAAAATACTTGGGAAGCAACCCCGAAGCAAGAAAAGGAAAACAACCGGTTTCCCCCGCAGGGGCAGGGGAAACGACGAGAAACGATCTTTATGGCTCGCAAAATTTATTACAACTCTAAACTACTTTATTTTTTTGATGCACTTGATCTTTATAATGAGAGATCAAGGCTTACAATGCTTCTTTTAAGTAAAAAAAAATGAACTAAGATCTCTCGGCAACAATGGGGGGTTCTGAGAGAGGTTAAAACTTCGAAATTTGGGCGGAGCCTCCCCTTGTACCTGTTACTTCTGCGTGAAAAAATCAAGGAAATCTTATTAAAATATGATGATAAATATTTTAAAAGACTAACTAAAATTTGAGAAAATTTACGAAAAAAAAAATTGAAAATTTTTTAAGGCAAAAAGTGAAATTTTTTGAGACTTTTGACACTTTAAACTAGCCTAAACTAAGTTGTCTTAGTTGGTTCTGTTTTCTGTCCCAAAAAAAACCAAACATGAATCAACCAATTAGTTTGATCTAGACAGTAAATGAAGCAACTTCTATCTTTAAGATTTAAGTGAAAACTGTAGAAAATTGCTTAGAAACTAGCTTAGATCTATTCTTTAGTTGGACAAAATTGAAACTAGATCTAAATACTTCATGCATGCAGCCTTAGATACTAATATTTATCCTTTAAAACATATATACCTAACATGCATGTAAATAAAGAAGAAGGGAGAAGAAATTTTTAGCAATTTTGTGGAGCCTTTGCTTGAGCCTCAAGAACCCTTGGGCAATGCAATCTTTCTTTGGTGTGAAGAAGAGGGATGAAGTTTCTTGAAGTGCTTCAAGAGAAGAAAAGGAGAAAGAAAGCTACTTTTATTCTCCCAAAGGTTGGCCTTTCAAACTCCAAGCTTCTGAACAAGTACCTGCACAAAAGGTGTTTCCTACAAAAGAGACTTTGTTCCACGTTAGTTTAAACAAAACTTAACATAAGAATCTAAGCATCAAATGTATTAAACAAGTATATAAAATAACAAACAAGAAAACCATATACTCTAATTGAATAACAATATCCTTACCATAGCCTTCATGCAAATACGAGAAAGAAAACTAAAAATAATATTACCTCATAAGTAAAAATTCCATCCACACATTTGAGTCCAAACACCAATCTTGACCTCCAAAGCCTTTTGATTCAATTAATAAAGAGAGATTACAAACATGTATACTAAGGTCGCCCAAGCTCCAACTCACAAAAGGGAGGAGGGTCGCCTTGTATATATAGCTAGTTGGGTGACAACTTCAAGGTAGATGCGCATGGGAGAGGAGGAGTGGCGCATAGGTTAAGTGTGGCGAGTGCGGAGTGGAGAGGAGATAGAGTGTAGTGAAGGGAGGTGGAAGTGGAGTGTTGGGGACTGATGTGAGGTGAATTGAGGGCAAGTGAGAGTGAACTCGGGTATGAGGGCATGTGTGATACCTTGGGATGTGTGTCATCCCTTCTAAATGCGCCACACAAGCAAGTGGGATCGAGTCCTTTCATTGGGATCTCCTCCATGCCATGTCACTCTAGTGAAGTCACCTACCTCTCTTAGTAAACTCATCCAAGCTTCCATTTGACTGGGGACAAAGAAAAAACATGTTTCCAACTTGTTCCCCAGTTTTCCTAAAAAATAGGAAATTAATTAAATGACCCATTTTCCGTATTTTTCGAGATAAAATCATTTTTTAGTGATAAAAATCATTTTTTTGTCTCAACAGAAAGGGAATAGGGGTTTAAATGGTACCCTGTATTGGAAAATGAGTATAAATATGGCATCTGACAATGATTGATGCCATATTTTTACAATTTATTGACTTACAATTACAAATTTTTATTTTGCGGGAAATTTATTATTTCACTAAAACAGTAAAAAAAACCTATCAAACCTAACCGCAACTTCCATATGACTCAATAGACATGACCTAGCATGAAATCATATGCATTTATACACTAGACATTGGTTATGTTATTCCAAGGCCTAACCACCAGCACATACTCCAACTTTGGAGTCAGTCTCTTAGTGAAAAAACTTAGAAATTATTAATCGCCCACTAAGGCAGGCAAAAATTAATTAACAAATGAAAAAAATACTCTAGAGTACATGCTTGTACCCAGGTCTTAGGTGGCCAATAGTCTTTTACAATATTTCATACTCAAGTCATTTATTACAATTCCCCCAGAGGGATGGAAATGCAGAAAAAAATGGTCTTTTGAAAGACCTGCTCAGACTATGAACTCTGAAAAATGAGCATCTGACTGCTCAATATTTGGCAACTCATCTGAAAATCCAACTAGTGCAACTTGGTGGATAACATAGGCTCCATATGGGGACATGTGCTTGATATTTTTATAGAAAAGGAGAGCATGCGAGAATCCAGAATCTATGACCTACATCACAAATGTCTCGCCAAAAACAACATAAGCAACACATACACATGAAAGCCAACAATTTCAGATACAAGTTACACTAATAATAAAAGAAAATGAAAAATGTTGAAAATAAAATATAAAGAGAAAATGTTAGAGAGATATGTTACAAGGGATGCCCCCATGGGCATCAGATGTCATCATTGAGGAGCAATTTGAAAAGTTGTCTACTCATTGGTAGCTTTAACCTTTCCACTGTTTGATTGGCTGAAGTAGAAACTACATGAATCAACCATGTCATGGACGAAACAAGACCTCAGATGTCTGAATAATCCCTGTCCGGGATGACTTGTCGAAGATCATTTTCCAAGCTTTATTAACTTGGAGTTTTTCTTGGGAATAAATTGCCCAAGAAACATGTGTTTTTCTTTATTCAACCAAACTTTGAAGTTTGGTAAGCCTTGTAAAAAATTTATGAAGCTCTACATTGGACTGTCATGGTGGAATGCTAACCACTGCTCATAATGATCTGGAGTTGATAAACTGAAGTTATCTTCCAATTTGCCATTATCTGTCATTAAGTCGCTTAATGGTTGAGATATTGGAACTAGAACTGGAACTATCAAGGAATCTGCTTCACTGTTTATTTCAAGATCATCACAATTGTCAAATATTTTCTCTGAGGAGATGGATTCTTCAGGAGGAGGGTGGGGAGTTGAATTATCTAGATTTTCAACAACTTCAAACTCAATTTCTTTTATTTCCTCCTGATCGATTACTGACTCATCTATAGGATTTTTTGAAATTTCCAGATGAAATTCCTTTTCTTGTTCACTGTGAAGCTCTGGCTCTATAAAGTATGAATACTCAACACAAGCTTCTGCCTCTGCAAGGAGAGATTCCATGGCCTTTAAATAATTTGCATAGATAAGTTCTATGGCCTGAATGACTTCTTCCTTACTAGAATCTGGTGAAGCATCTAAATTGTCTGTCTTTATAATTGGAGGTTCCTTTTCCTTCCACTTTTCCATGAAAGCATCAATCAATTCTTTGCAAGTTTTGACTTGATTATATTTGAGCTCCGTGAACCAATCAAGATCATCATCATCAAAGGACAAGATAAACAACTTCATTTTTATATCTTCATATAAGGAATTGCAACACCATTTATTGAAGCAATGTGAAACTTTCTTAACATGACGTCTAACATCAACAATATTATTACTTTGAAAACAAGGCAAATTTTGTAAATCATTTTCTGGAATTATATGAGGATAACCACTTATTGCAGAGAAATCAATAGGTCTATAAAGATCATCTGTTTCTAAGCTAGACTTATTAGAAAAAAGAAAAAGTCTAACAGAAATGGATTGGGACACAAAAAATTATTAAGGATCCTACAAGAAGAAAGCTTGGCTAACTTCCTCCAAAAACACCTTTGGGTTTAAGGATGAAGCTAAGAAAACTGTGAGTTCCTCCTTGTAGAATACTTTGTCAAATTATTTTGAAGTGGAGTCGCCAGATGATCAAGTTTATTCTAAAAAAAAAAAACAAGAAGCATCAAACAAAGAAAAAAGGAAAAAGGAAAACAAAATTCGTACTCCGGGTATAGAAAGATTTATCCCCAGCAGCAGTGCCAAAAATGTTTCCGCCTTATACACACCTGGGCAACGTGGAAAAAATCTTCAATCCACTTGGTGTGTCCTTGGGGGGAAGTTTTGAGTCAAGGTGTTGTCACATGATCCTCAACTCCTCCGTCTAGGCCAACTCCTAGCGAAGCCAAGGGGGGTAGTCCCTATGAAAAATAATCTAAGGTTTTTACTCTATTAAAACTGAAAAGCAAATTGTTCTAGGAGTTTATTTGGAACACAAGATTAAATAAAGCAACATAAGTTAATCAAAGGATACATCATGTGAAAATCCATAAACATTAATCATTCACCACATAAATTTAAATCAATAAATAAGATGACAAAAAATAAATAAAGATATATCAGTGCCAGATAAAAGTAAATGTGATGTGATGAATGTGTCGCGTTAATTTTATCTTGAAGATTTTATTTAAGGGATTTGGAATATTAAAGAATCTTTGAAACCAGGAAGTGGGGATTGAAGTCAGGGTCCCCATTCTTTGTGTGCAAAGTGAATGTGGTATCTTTGCTTGTTATTCACCAATCTTATAGACTTACTGACCATGTGTGTCGTAGATCCAACAAGGAGAGTTTTCCCTTGACTTAACACACTCCACCCAGGGTAGAGGTCTTAGATGAATAACACAACCAAGAGATTTCCCTAATTATACTAGCATGCATTGTTCAAACCGTTTCTGGGTCCCCAAAGCCACTTGAGTGTAGCAATAGGATTTCATACGTGGTTGAGCAATTTGGGTTTATTCCAATATCTTGCAAAAAAGGAAACTAGCAACTAGTGTTCTATGAAAGCAAACCTAAAACTTTGTAGTTGATTTTCAAGAATTCAATTTAGTGATTGTGAGTTGATTTTATCTTTTTATGCAAATCTAACACTAACAAAACAAGAAAAGACACGGGAAGCAACCCCGAAGAAAGAAAAGGAAAAAAATTGGTTTCCCCCCCATGGGCAAGGGAAACGACGAGAGACGAGCTTTGTGGCTTGCAAACTTTATTACAACTCTAAACTACTTTCTTTTTTTGATGCACTTGATGTTTATAATGAGAGATCAAGGCTTACAATGTTTCTTTTAAGTAAAAAAAAATGAACTAAGAGCTCCTGACAACAATGGGGGGTTCTGAGAGAGGTTAAAACTTCGAAATTTGGGCGGAGCCTCCCCTTGTACCTGTTACTTCTGCATGAAAACATCAAGGAAAGGTTATTAAAATATGATGAGAAAGAGTTTAAAAGAGTAACTAAAACTTGAGAAAAATTACCAAAAAAAATTCTGAAAATTTTATAAGGCAAAAAGTGATTTTTTTTTTAGACTTTTGACACTTTAAACTAGCCTAAACTAAGTTGTCTTAGTTGGTTCTATTTGTTGTCCCAAAAAACATCAAGCCTGAATCAACCAATTAGTTTGATCTATACAATAAATGAAGTAACTTATATCTTTAAGATTTAAGTGAAAACTGTATAAAATTGCTTAGAAACTAGCTTAGATCTACTCTTTAGTTGGACAAAATTGAAACTAGATCTAAATACTTCATGCATGTAGCCTTAGATACTAAGATTTATCCTTTAAAACATATCTAACTAACATGAATGTAAAGAAAGAAGAAGGGAGAATATTTTTTTAGCAATTTTGTGGAGCCTTTGCTTCAGCCTCAAGAATCCTTGGGCAATGGAGTCTTTCTTTGGTGTGAAGAAGAGGGAGGAAGTTTCTTGAAGTGCTTCAAGAGAAAAAAAGGAGAAAGAAAGATACTTTGATTCTCCCAAAGGTTGGCCTTTCAAACTCCAAGCTTCTGAACAAGTACCTGCACAAAAGGTGTTTCCTACAAAAGAGACTGTGTTCCACGTTAGTTTAAACAAAACGTAACATAAGAATTTAAGCATCAAATGCATTAAACAAGTATATAGCATAACAAACAAGAAAACCATATACTCTAATTGGATAGCAGTATCCTTACCATAGCCTTCATGCAAATACAAGAAAGAAAACTAAGAATAATATTAGCTCATAAGCAAAAATTCCATCCACACATTTGAGTCCAAATACCAATCTTGACCTCCAAAGCCTTTTGATTCAATTAATAAAGAGAGATTACAAGCATGTATACTAAGGTCACCCAAGCTCCAATTCACAAAATGGAGGGTCGCCTTGTATATATAGCTAGTTGGGTGACAACTTCAAGGGAGATGTACATGGGAGAGGAGGAGTGGCACATGAGCTAAGGGGAGTGGCACATAGGTTAAGTGTGGTGAGTGTGGAGTGAAGAGGAGATAGAGTGTAGTGAAGGAAGGTGGAAGTGGAGTGTTGGGGAGTGATGTGAGGTGAAGTGAGGGTGAGTGGGAGTGAACTCGGGTATGAGGGCGTGTGTGCTACCTTGGGATGTGCACCATCCCTTCTAAATGCGCCACACAAGCAAGTGGTGTCGAGTCCCTTCATTGGGATCTCCTCCACGCCATGTCACTCCAGTGAAGTCGCCTACCTCTCTTAGTAAATTCGCCCAATCTTCGAGTTGACTGGGGACAAATAAAAAAACATGTTTCCAACATGTTCCCCAGTTTTCCTAAAAAATAGGAAATTAATTGAATGACCCCTTTTTTTTTCCGTATTTTTCGAGATAAAATAATTTTTTAGTGATAAAAATCATTTTGTTGTCTCGACAGAAGAGGAATAGGGGTTTAAATGGTACTCTGGCTTGGAAAACGAGCATAAATATGGCATCTGACAATGATTGATGTCATATTTTTACAATTTATTGACTTACAATTAAAAAAACGTTTTGCGGGAAATTTATTATTTCACTAAAACATTAAAAAAAACCTATCAAACTTAGCCGCAACTTTCATATGACTCAATAGACATGACCTAGCATGAACTCATATACATTTAGACACTAGACATTTTTTATTCCATGCCAAGGCCTAACCACCAACACATACTTCAGCTTTGGAGCCAGTCTTTGAGTGAAAAAACTTAGAAATTATTAATCGCCCACTAAGGCAGACAAAAAATAATTAACAAGTGAAAAAAAAAACTCTAGAGTACATGATTGTACCCAGGTCTTGGGTGGCGAATAGACTTTTACAATATTTCATGCTCAAGTCATTTATTACAATGCCCCGGAGGGATGGAAATGTGGAAAAAAAAATGGTCTTTTGAAAGACCTGTTGAGGCTGTGAACTCTGAAAAATGAGCATCTGACTGCTCAATCTTTGGCGGCTCATCTGAAAATCCAGCTAGTGCAACTTGGTGGATAACAAGCCCAACAACTGCTTGATTACTGCTAATCAAAACAACTAATCATCATTTATATTCTTACCTTCGAAGGAGCGAGCCCTTTTAAAATAAGATAAAACTTACGTATGCGTCTAGGAATCGAGGACCTTGTGCTTCGTTTTTAATGATAACCCTAAGTTTTTTTTAGGTGGATTGACGATGTAAAGAAGTAATTTAATTCCTGGAAGCTTGATCTATTATGGCATACTAGTGAATAGTTGCATAAAGCTTATGTATTAGTAATCTCAATCTATAATGCCATATTGTACTTTTTATTCGATTTTCAAATTCTTATATATATATATATATATATATATATATATATATATATATATATATATATATATATATATATTTCAAGAATTTATGAAGGATTGTAGTATCACAATATGTATAATACTTGTGTGGATAAATTTAAAAAAAAATAATAATGTAATAAAAATTAGTAATAA
>ML815170.1:58301-77522 GCA_009831015.1 Picea engelmannii
CCCCCTTTCCCTTGGCCATGCAACCAAAGGTCACTGCCCTGGCGTGGTAACCAGATAGTGGCAATGTCATGCTATTAGGTACCCATGAACATAATAGGCTGGCTCGTGATGAGACCCCCTATCCTCTTGGCTAGGTCTTGTTTAGTTATTTTTCTTAGGGTCCCTCTTGTTTCTTGCTGAGAGGCTTTTTATTGCCTTCTCGGGGATCCCTGGACGAGGCATCTCTAGGTTTTATTTTTATGGCTTTTACCTTTTACCAGCTGCTTTTACCTTCTGGGCCTTTAGCCCCTTCTTCCCACAAGATTAGGTGCAACCCTACAAACAGATCATCCTGATGCCCAGACTAGGGGAATGGAAAAGATGAGCGGGAGATAAGATGAAAAAGTGATGATATGATGGGAGCGGACAATGGCTCTTCAGAAATCCCCCCGGTGGCAAACCAAAACCTATGGGTACAGGCTTGCTAGGACACCTTGTCAATCCCCTCAACAATGGTCAAGTGGGTCAATGTAAGATCTAAGCAGTTGTTAGAAATAAAAGGAGTAAGATGCATATATCTAAAGGTTATAATGATCAAAAGTGACACATACCATGATACCTGGACCAATTACCTCATGGAGCAAGAGCCTTCTCTGATACAAGACCAGGCCGATGGTGATGGATGCAGTTGCTGCTGACAAGACAAATCTGATGAAAGAAAAGAAGGATGGGCCCTCCAGGGCCATACTCATGTCAATCCTGCTCTCGGTACTCCATGTCTAGGACTTGTGGGCCTCGAGACATGATCTCCTAGTTATCCCTAGAAATCGGGGATAACAGGGGCCACCCTCTTTATGCACTTGAACTATGATGAAAAGGACAAAGTTAAAAAAGGTTGTATTATTTTCATACGGGTCGAACCCTTTTCATTTTTGCTCCATCCACTTTTGAAGCACACCCTTATCCTATACCATGAGATACAAATGAAATGGATGGACGTCAACCCATCGGGCTAGGCCGAACAATGGACGTCCTATTTCGAAAGACGTTGTCTTCCATTATAGGGGCCCTGCTTAGGTTTGAAACTCGGCTTACTTGCTTAGTATGGTTTGTGGGCACCTGTGCTAGGCCCAAGTTTATATGGGTAGTCTTTCCGACTCGACCTTGGGTCTCCTCAATGACAATTGACGAATCTATCTAGTGAATGATGGGATCAATTTGTTCTTGGTTCTTGCATAAGTTCAAGAGCCGCCATAATTCCTTGCCACCTTTGATCACAATTTCACATGGGATGTGGAACATTTTTTTTCATGCATATCTTGAAGTTGGTCAAATTAACTACTTTGGGAAAGTGGTTATTTTTGGGAAATTTGTTAAGAAGGTTGTTAGCTCATTAGATAGTTTGGGATGTTGCAACTAACTCTTAGTTTATTTATTGATTGAATTTATTGTTGGAGTCAATTAGAGGAGATAATATTATTTTCTTAAAATATTTTATTGAAGTTAGGAATTGTTATCCCCCACTTTTAGGGATAACTAGGAGATCATGTCTTGAGGCCCACAGGTCCTAAACATGGACTACCGAGAGCCGGATCGACTTTAGCATGGGATCGACTTTAGCATGGCCCTAGAGGGCCCACCTTTTCTTCCTTTCAGCGTCTCTATCTTGTCAGCAGCAGCAGCACCCATCACCATCGACTTGGTCTTGTGTCAGAGATGGTTCTTGCTCCATGAGGTAATGAGTCTGGATATCATGGTATGTGTCACTTTGATCATCAAAACCCTTGAATATGTGCATTTGATTCCTTTTATTTCTAACAAATACTTGGATCTTATGCTTGCCTACTTGACCATGTCTGGGGGGATTAACAGGATGCCCTAGTAAGCCTGTGTCCGTAGGTTTTGTTTTGCCACTGGGGAGGGTTTCTAAAAATCCATCGTCCGCTCCCATCATAACACCACTTTTTCATCTTGCTTCCCACTCATCTATCCCTTACACTTGTTTGGGCAATGGGTTGACCTATTTAAATGATTGCAGCTTACCTCGTGGGAAGAAGGGGCTAAAGGCCCAAAAGGTAAAAGCAAGCTGGCAAAAGATAAAATCCTAAGAATAAAACCTCGAGATGCTTCGCCCAGGGATCCCCGAGAAAGCAATAAAAGGCTTCTCAGTAAGAAACAAGAGGGACTCGTAAAAATAACAAAACAAGACCTAGTCAGAGGATAGGGGGTCTCATCACGAGCCAACCTATTAGGTCCATGGGTACCTAGCAGTATGACATTACCACCAGCTGGTTACCACGCCAGGGTAGTGAACCTTGGTTGCATGGCCAAGGGAAAGGGGGTCTCATCACGAGCCATCGTTCTCATTTCTGTGAAAGTACTTGTGGGTAACATTGTCACCACTGGTCACCACACCAGGGCAGTGTCCCCTGATTAGTCTCTTGAAGAAAAATCAATAAAGAATAAAAGAATAAAAGAACAAAAGAATAAAGGCATGGGCTTGGAAAGATTACATCTAGGACAGGTGCAGCTTGCCTTCTACAAAGGCACCCATAGGTAAAACCTTGCATCCTCTGCTCCCACTGCACCCACTTGCCAGGACATCCCTTAACCACCTCACCCACTTACATGGCTCCGATGAGCTCTCTTCCGGGAACTTTCCTTTTCCAGTGGACACTAGCCCAATAGGACGCCCTGCCATTTTCCCCAAACTTGTATTGCAGGCTCGTGTAATGTCTTTGAGCTTTTACTTGATGTATTAGGGATTTTATGCACATGTTTAATAATATTGATGATGAGATGTGATTGACATTGCTATGATCCCTGTGACTTATGAGCCTACGGAGGGCGTAGTTGTTGATGTGCAGGATCATGCCAAGCGGACAGGTACCATTTTGGACCAGTACACATGGGGAGATGATCAATTCGGACCTCCATGGGGCTGAAGAGCCCATCAGATGGATGTTGAGACCCCATCAGGGGGCAGAGACAGGACAGAGATGGATCAGGGGCTTTGCACCGGAGAAGAGGAGGACGTTCCACCAGAGGCACCCTGGCAGAGCTTGACCTAGGGGGGTTGTGCCCTCTTCACTGGAGCATTGGCATTGGAAGGCCTAGGACGTCACCCTTGATGATCATGACATCATCCAGCCTTGTGGACGTCTTGGGAGGCAGATTAGGCAGCGATGGCATGTGTGGCAGGTTGGAGAAGCCCAAGGAGGGCTAACGTTTTTCTCCAGGATGTTGCACTTGCCCTAAAAGGGGATAACGTCTCCCTTAAAGGGGCATGACGTCTCTGTTTAGCTTGACTAGGGTTTAATTTTGAACATTTAATGTAAAACAGTATGATTTTTAGTATTTTGGCCTTGTCGGCCTTTTAATGACCTAAAATGTAAAATTAGGTCATGGTACAGTATATATTGAGGGTTTTTACTCTCATTTTTTCATGATCTCTGACTCACCACTTGGTGAGGTCTGCAATTTGCGCCCTATTCTAGGGTTTTGGCTGAAATAATGAGGTGCACTTGTTGAAGGAAGATTTTCTTGGCATATTTTGGCATTTATCTTGGTGGAAGGTGTTACAACTAGGGTTTGCTACTTGATTTCTTGGTTAAATGTAAGTAAAGTTTTGCAAAACCTCTTGAATGAATGGTTGTAGTTTTATTTCTCTTGCATTTATGGTTATAATTTTGTTGAATTAAACCCTAGGGGATAAGCACACATAGAAGGTCCTTGTCTCATGTCCCCATTAAGATTTTTAGCCATTTTATTTGTTGAAGTGAGATAGAGCCTTTCCTTAGAAACACTCTACTCTTTCATGCTGAAGAGGATTGAGCCTAGCCTTAGCTACACTCTTTCCCCCCTCTTCATATGCTAGCCGTTTTACTTCTCTAAGCTAAGAAGAAGAAGACGCATCAGGGCCTAGTTCAGCTACACCTTGATGAGCCGTTTTTTCTAGGGTTTATTGGTAAAGCCTTGCCATAGCAACACGTTGCCTTGCAAATCCTCTTGTCTTAGTTTTATGCCTTTTCCTGTGCTAGCCGTTTTTCCATTGAGTTAAGGAAGGAGGAGAGAGCACTGAGGCCTAGTTTCTTCTACACTGAAGTGAGCCTCTCTCCCCTAGTGTTTTGACTTTGAGGCCTTGCCATAGCAACACCTCAAAGCTTCACCTTCCAGTCCTTAGCTTTACTATCTCCTTGATCCTTCAGCTCCTGCGTTCTCCTTTTTGACTCCATTAACCCTAGAAACGCACTGATCTAAGGCCTAGCTTGTGAATATTATGATCAAAACTACTATCAAACACTTTGAATGAAACCCTAACTACTAACCCTAGCTTAAAAAACTAACTTTGCTAACCTACTGTTGTCGTCATCTCTAGCTATAAATATCATTTGTGCAGCTAACGTTTCTCTTATAAGCAATTGAATGGTGGTTAATTTAATGAAGTGTTGATTGTTGCATTGAATGCCACGTTTTTCTTAGCATTTATTGAAGAAGTGACATTATATATAATTGCTATTTTATAAACATTGACTTCGTCAATATTTACTTTTCAATTGCCTATATATGTATCAGATAGTCATTATTTCATGGTGTACTAACCAAGTGAGCAAGCTTGCATATATTAGTTTCTTGTTACTTTGTCTTAGGCAGGTGTATCTCTCTTTTGGGTTATACTTTATTATTGGTTGTTAGCCGGACTATCTGCTTGGTGGTGACTTGTGAGGGGGCAAACTTATCTTTGTCTTACAATCCTTTGCCTTCTCAAAACCCCAGGTCGTCGGGGATGTCTCCCCTGGGCCTTACCTCCCTAAACAGAAAGAACCATCCCATTGAGGTGACATTGGGTGGGATAGATTCCAGTTACGCCAGTATGACTACTCTTCATCCATTTACTGTCCTAACTACAAACTGTGCGATAACATTTTGGCGTCATTGTCGGGGAACACTGAGTCAATTCTCCTCAAAACGACACTTTTCGGTAAGCCTTGCCTCAGAAGCCTTATCTTACAAGCTTACCTGGCGACTCCACTTGGGGTGTTTTCCCTTATCCTTTGATAGTTTCAGGCAAATTATCTGGCGACTCCACTGACCTTTTCTAGGGTGCCACCTTACTCTCAATTCTGTGATATTTCCAAGTTATGGGATCATGGCACACTAGGAACAAATGTATCCGACTATTGATTTCAAAAGTCTTCAAGGATACCCAAATTATTTTGATACAAAATGGCTAAACAACTCTCCAAGATTTTTTGGCCTCCCAACTCCTCACATCATAAATTTTTTGGACTATATGAGCGAGATAGAATTGGGAGGAGAGGATGCTCTTATAAAATTATTCATACTCACTCTGCCATCCTTCTTGCAAGATTGGTTTAAGAGTTGTTGCGAAGATAGGGGTATATCATCTTTCATACACCACATCGGTAGGTTTATTGACTTTACCAAACCACGGTGCCAAACGTATGAAGATGCCCTTCATAATCTCACAATAGCTTTGGAAGACGGAGGATTCACTACTGAGATCGTAGCAGATCTCAGAAATGCATATCATATTCAACATCAAGAACCCTCTAATGAGAAAGAAGAGATTTGTGAAGAACCTTGCCAACCCCTTGAAGAGGAGTAAGATTTCTCCCGTGATTCAACAAAATGCAGCGAAGATATAACTAGAGACGTGAATTATGAGGATGAAGCACCAGTAACCGCTCTTCAGTCTGATGAAGCTCTCCAAGATCCTATTCCTCCTGCACAAGATGAAGAGAATGAGGTAAGTCATTTTCCTTTCCAGTTTTTTGATGATACCTTGTTCTATGATTCAGAGAGTGAAGAAGAAGTGGAACCCTTGGACGAGCTAGATCCTCTATATCTCAAGACTGAAGATGTAGAGGCAAATCTTCCACTTGATGAAGTTATCCAAATACTTGAAGCTCCTGCACAGGAAGGATTAAGCAAGGTGAGTTATGTCCCCTTCCAGATTTTTAATGATTCTTTATCTTATGATGCAGAGAGTAGAGAAGTGTTGGATGTTTTGAATCCTCCATGTTATGATACTGACACTGACATAGTTGATATTGACGAATTCATACATGTTGGAAGACATAAATGGGATGTGGTCGGTTCTGATATCGACCCCATTTACGACATTGAGAATCATTCCCAATTGTTGCCTTCACAGTTATCACAATAGATTACTTTTGATTTTGAGCAGTGGCAACAAGGGGATGATATAATCACCTATGCTCCCCAAACACCCAAGGATGACCTAGCCCCTTATCCTCCTAATATTTTTCGATCTCACCTTGAGGGATTTGATGAGTACTCCTCTGAGCACTTAGATTTATCCTATGAAGATGATTATCTACCGCCGCTGTGCTCAGGTCTTGCTAGGAGTAAGAGCGTTGTTTGCCCAAATAAGGATTCTCATGACCTTTTTCTCCAGCCACCTCTTATTACCTTACCTTGCCGTATCATTAAGGGTGTATTTGGGAGCTATATCTTTTGTATTGAATCTCCCCTGAAGAAAACCCTAGAATCCAAGGGTTGGTTGAAAACTATAAGTTCAAGTCTGTCATCTCAGTGTTTCAACTTTCCCTTAAGAATTTGCTAGCCACCTACTAGATCTTTGTCAGTCCCTTTAGAGTGCGAGGACCTCCTAGGTAACCAGTTTGCCGATCTTTTGAGTCAGTGTTCTGGACCTTGGACTTTTCATGACCCTTTCCTAAAGTGGATTGAGTACTTTTCTTTCAGGTTGACTTGGCATGGTTTTATCCCTCCCACCTTCCTCCATGAGTTAAACTTTGTGATCTCCGATGATATGATATATATTCTAACCCATGACATTTTTGTGCTTGACTTATCACTATTTTGGTTTATGATGAAGCACAAAGGTAGGTATCATGGGACGTTGCTGGATTGGCTTCACTGGTTGTTTGACTACACCCAACATCCAGCAAACAGGTAAGTAGTTTTCTTTCACATTCATACTTGCGATTGTCTTATTTCAGTCTATATATATATGCCGGGGTGGCATTACCGCCCCATTTGGTTACTGATATCGCTATTGAGATCAAGCAGGTAAACAAGTTATGCCAGAGATGTTGAGGTTCTCATGCGCTCTACGGTGAGCACATGTCCCCGAGTTGGAGCTAGATGTTATCCCCCACTTTTAGGGATAACTAGGAGATCATGTCTCGAGGCCCACAGGTCCTAGACATGGAGTACCGGGAGCCAGATCGACTTTAGCATGGCCCTGGAGGGCCCACCTTTTCTTCCTTTCAACGCATCTATCTTGTCAGTAGCAGCAGTACCCATCACCATTGGCTTGGTCTTGTGTCAGAGATGGTTCTTGCTCCATGAGGTAATGAGTCCGGGTATCATGGTATGTGTCACTTTGATAATCAAAACTCTTGAATATGTGCATCCGATTCCTTTTATTTCTAACAAATGCTTGGATCTTATGCTTGCCCACTTAACCATGTCTGGGGGGATTGACAGGATGCCCTAGTAAGCCTGTGTCCGTAGGTTTTGGTTTGCCACTAGGGAGGGTTTCTGAAAAGCCATCGTTCGCTCCCATCATAACACCACTTTTTCATCTTGCTTCCCGCTCATCTATCCCATACACTTGTCTAGGCAATCGGTTGACCTATTTACATGATTGCACCTTACCTCGTGGGAAGAAGGGGCTAAAGGCCCAGAAGGTAAAAGAAAACTGACAAAAGATAAAAGCCTAAGAATAAAACCTCGAGATGCTTCGCCCAGGGATCCTCGAGAAAGCAATAAAAGGCTTCTTAGTAAGAAACAAGAGGGACCCGTAAAAATAACAAAACCAGACCTAGTCAGAGGATAGGGGGTCTCATCACGAGCCAACCTATTAGGTCCATGGGTACCTAGCAGTATGACATTACCACCAGCTGGTTACCATGCCAGGGTAGTGACCCTTGGTTGCATGGCCAAGGGAAAGGGGGTCTCATCACGAGTTTGCCTTCTCATTTCTACGAAAGTACTTGTAGGTAACACTGTCACCACTGGTCACCACGCCAGGGCAGTGTCCCCTAATTAGCCTCTTGAAGAAAAAGCAATAAAGAATAAAAGAGTAAAAGAATAAAGGCATGGGCTTGGAAAGATTACATCTAGGACAGGTGCAGCTCGCCTTCTACAAAGGCACCCACAGGTAAAACCTTGCATCCTCTGCTCCCATTGCACCCACTTGCCAGGACATCCCTTAACCACCTCACCCAATTACATGGCTCCGATGAGCTCTCTTCCAGAAACTTTCCTTTTCCAGTAGACACTAGCCCAATACGATGCCCTGCCATTTTCCCCAAACTTGTATTGCAGGCTCGTGTAATGTCTTTGAGCTTTTAACTGATGTATTAGGGATTTTATGCACATGTTTAATAATAATGATAATGAGATGTGATTGACATTGTTATGATCCCTGTGACTTATGAGCCCACGGAGGATGTAGCTGTTGATGTGAAGGATCATGCCTGGCGGACAGGTACCATTTTGGACCGGTACACATGGGGAGATAATTAGTTCGGACCTCCATGGGGCTGAAGAGCCCATCAGATGGATGCTGAGACCCCATCAAGGGGCAAAGAAAGGACAGAGATGGATCAGGGGCTTTGCACCGGAGAAGAGGACGTTCCACCAGAGGCACCCTGGCAGAGCTTGACCTGGGGGGGTTGTGCCCTCTCCACTGGAGCGTTGGCATTGGAAGGCCTAGGACGTCACCCTTGATGATCATGACATCATCCAGCCTTGTGGACGTCTTGGGAGGCAGATTTGGCAATGACGGCATGTGTGGCAGGTTGGAGAAGCCCAAGGAGGGCTAATGTTTTTCTCCAGGATGCTGCACTTGCCCTTAAAGGGGCATGATGTCTCTCTTTAGCTTGATTAGGGTTTAATTTTGAACATTTAATGTAAAACAATATGATTTTTAGTATTTTGGCCTCGTCGGCCTTTTCATGATCTAAAATGTAAAATTATGTCATGGTACAGTATATATTGAGGGTTTTTACTCTCATTTTTTCATGATCTCTGACTCACCACTTGGTGAGGTCTGAAATTTGCGCCCTATTCTAGGGTTTTGGCTGAAATAGTGAGGCACACTTGTTGAAGGAAGATTTTCTTGCCATATTTTGGCATTTATCTTGGTGGAAGGTGTTACAACTAGGGTCTGCTACTTTATTTTTTGGTTAACTGTAAGTAAATTTCTGCAAAACTTCTTGAATGAATGGTTGTAGGTTTATTTCTCTTGCATTTATGGTTATAATTTTGCTGATTTAAACCCTAGGGGACAAGCACACATAGAAGGTCCTTGTCTCATGTCCCCATTAAGATTTTTAGCCATTTTATTTGCTGAAGTGAGATAGAGCCTTGCCTTAGCAACACTCTACTCTTTCATGCTGAAGAGGATTAAGCCTAGCCTTAGCTACACTCTTTCCCCCCTCTTCATATGCTAGCCGTTTTACTTCTCTAAGCTAAGAAGAAGAAGACGCATCAGGGCCTAGTTCAGCTACACCTTGATGAGCAGTTTTTTCTAGGGTTTGCTAATAAAGCCTTGCCATAGCAACATGTTGCCTTGCAAATCCTCTTGTCTTCGTTTTATGCCTTTTCCTGTGCTAGCCGTTTTGCCATTGAGGTAAGGAAGGAGGAGAGAGCACTGTGGCCTAGTTTCTTCTACACTGAAGTGAGCCTCTCTCCCCTAGGGTTTTGACTTTGAGGCCTTGCCATAGAAACACCTCAAAGCTTCACCTTCCATCCCTTAGCTTTACTATCTCCTTTATCCTTCAGTTCCTGCGTCCTCCTTTTTTACTCCATTAACCCTGGAAACACACTGATCTAAGGCCTAGCTTATGAATGCTATGATCAAAACTACTCTCAAACACTTTGAATGAAACCCTAACTACTAACCCTAGCTTAAAAAACTAACCTTGCTAACCTACTGCTACCATCATCTCTAGCTATAAATATCATTTGTGCAGCTAACGTTTCTCTTATAAGCAATTGAATGGTGGTTAATTGAATGAAGTGTTGATTGTTGCATTGAATGCCACGTTTTTCTTAGCATTTATTGAAGAAGTGACATTATATATCATTKYTATTTKATAAACATTGACTTCGTCAATATTTACTTTTCAATTGCCTATATATGTATCAGATAGTCATTATTTCATGAAGTACTAACCAAGTGAGCAAGCTTGCATATATCAGTTTCTTGTTACTTTGTCTCAGGCAGGTGTATCTCTCTTTTGGGTTATACTTTATTATTGGCTGTTAGCCGGACTATCTGGTCAGTGGTGACTTGTGAGGGGGGAAACTTATCTTTGTCTTACAATCCTTTGCCTTCTCAAAACCCCAGGTCACCGGGGACGTCTCCCCTGGGCCTTACCTCCCTAAACAGAAAGAACCATCTCATTGAGGTAACATTGGGTGGGATAGGTTCCAGTTACGCCAGTTTGACTACTCTTCATCCATTTACTGTCCTAACTACAAACTGTGCGATAACAAGAATCTCAACAAACTCTTATCTATCTTTAGTGAGAAGTTTGTTGAGGATGTTAGAAATGATTATTCTACCATTATTTCTTGGAGAACTAATGGATCTAGGAATACAAATAATATTTTATTGTATGAGGGAGTTGGAGCTCAAATCTGTATAGGGATTTGCTCACTCCATTTGTAAACGATTGGATTGGTGAGGAACCGAAAGTACTTGTGAGCACTCTTGCCCTTGAGTATTTGTGGATTTGTTCTAGGGCATACTTTGAGCTTAAAGGTTTTTCTAAATATTGAATGTCAAAGGCAAATAAGGCCATAGAGGAGTTTGAATGCTCTATTTAGGGAGCTTATAGTAATATAACATAGTCTTATTGCATCGAGAGCAGCAAGGTGCTCTACAGCCCAGTATGGGGGAGATGTTGAAGCGTTAGCATTATGAGGCGTTAGCGTTATGTCAGATAACGCTACATTAAAAAAAATCAAAGTCCAATCAATTAAAAAAAAGTCGGCTCAATAAAAAAAATTAAAATAGCAATAATAAAAATAAAGTTAGCTCAACTAAAAAAAACAATTACACGCACAGTGTAAAACTTGACATGAAATCAAATAATAAAAAAGAAAATCACACCTTAAGAAATTGGATCCCTTTCGATGCTTGATAGATACGGGTTTAAGATGGATCTACACCGGTGCTATAGTCTCTAGCCATCTACCATCAAGACCAATACATTTCATATGCTAATCTTTGAGTAGTAGGTATGTATCTACATAGTCTTTGAGGTAGGGACTACCTTACACTTGTTGATGATTACAACTTCGTGAGACATCCTCCAGGACACAGGCTGAGTGAGTCGGCCTGTGAGAGAGCCCATGAGTTGGGTGTGCCCATGAGATCGGTGTGTCGTTCCTCTCTGAGACTGAGATGGAACGTTGTGTGCCCCTGTGTGGGGAAGATGCCCATGAGATGGGTGTGTCGTTTGAGATGAAACGATGTGTGTACCCTTGTGAGGGGTGAAGGTGCCCATGTGATGGGTGTATCATTCTCCTCTGTGTAGAGAGTTGAGATGATGTGATACTCTAAATGATTCTCCTGTGAGACTCAATGAAATAAAGATCTGTTGAGTAGGACGTCCCTGTGACTGAGCACAGGTGGACGTGCCCCTAGTGGTTGAGCACTAGCGGGTGTGTGAGATCGTCTCTGTGTAGAGAGTTGAGACGATGTGGTACTCCCGATGATTCTCCTGTGAGACTTAGTGAGATAGAGATCTTTTGATTCGGACGCCCCTGTGGCTGAGCACAGGTGGACGTGCCCCTAGTGGCTGAGCAATAGTGGGTGTGTCCAAATGATTCTCCTGTGAGAGATAGAGATATGTTGAGTAGGATGTGCCCCTAGTGGCTGAGCACTAGTGGGTGTGTGAGATCCATTGCTATATTGTCTAAGAGTAAGATTTACCTGTAACCCTAATTGTGATGTAAAGGGTACAGGTCGACCCCACCATAAAGTGAAAGATAATTAATGTAAAAGGTGAAAGATAATTAATGTAAAAGATAATTAATATTGTAATTATTAATTATATTCTGAGTTATTGAGGTCGGCCCTGTTGTGTCAATAGACACCACTTTTGATGTGTCCAGTCCAATATAAATAAAGGTGATTTCCCCATTGAGGAAACACAACATTTAGGTGATTTTTGGAAATTTCAGCAAGTACATATTCTAGGGTTGAAGTGCGCACCTCTCTTGGGTGCTAGCCTTCTTGGTTTTGGAGACCACTCTTTTGTGTGCTAGGTCTATGGTGTGGGAGGTATTTCTCTTGAGAATATAGCAAAGGATTGTTGGGTTTTCTTCCCTTGTTGAGAAGGGTTTCCCAGGATATTTCTTGTGTTCTTGTGCATGGTATTTCTTCTTTTGATCTTGGTTATTACAACAATTGTTAATGGTGTAGCTGCATTTGTCTATGGTTCAAGTAAATGCTAAAATTGAAATAAACCTCATACTTGAGCCTAGCCTAGTGAAAATTCAACATGGTATCAAAGCTTAGGTCTTGAAGAACACATTGCACAAGCATCTACCAGTCATCCTCTCACTTTTGCAGAACCGTACGACCCTCCTAGGGTTTCCAGAAAATCCGTACGACCCTCTTCTTTTGGGTGTTTTAGCACTTCACACTTGGACGTTGGGGCTGAAAATTGGACAGGAGTGTAGGGCGTCCTTCAGTGCACCTCCAGCAAGCTTCAGATTGCAATTCCAAGAATTGTTATTTTTGGCCCTAGGGTTTCGCAAATTTTCTGCAAAAATTTCAGATTTTGGGTTTTTGCAACTCATTGAAGGAGCTTTTCAGCTCACCAGTGTTCTTCTGACTTTCAAGGCTTATTGTTGGAAATCATAAGCCCAGCAAAACCTAAGTTTGCGAGCCTAGCCTAGCCATTAGGTTTTCTAGCCCAGTTGGCAAGGGTTTGTGAAGAATCTGAAAATATGAAGAACATAACCTTGGTGGAAGATAGGCTTGATGGATCAAGCAACTTCATCTCCTGGAAGTCAAAACTTCAGATCATTCTTGAAGAGGAAGGAAGATGACGTCAAGGCAAGGGAGATAAGCATCTACTCAAGCTCTTACATTGAAGGGCCAGCTTCAAAATTTCAAGATGACAAAAGGTGACATTGTTGCTATCTTCTTCATGAAGATGTCAGAGATCAGAGATCAACTAGGTGCCATTGGAGAAATCATATTAGCACTCTCAGGTATGCACTTGTATATATTATTTGTATCATTTTCATGAGGGTACTTGTAGAAGGAAGGAACCTTTGCTGAAATCATGGATCCAGAGGGATCTCAGTGCATTCAAAGGAACAACACACTGGAAGTGAAGACTCCAGGTTTGATTGTTTTAATTATCATGCCTCTAACCTACATTTCTAAGTTTGCTACATTACAAGTAGGCATTGTAGCTGTGACAACAATCCTTAAATTGTTTTGATTCTAGAGATGTACTCATTATTCTCCTCTAGGAGATATTCTTGTCTTGTTTCCTTTCGTTTGTTTTCTTGTTCTAGGCAGGTTAACAACAAAGGAAGATGTTTACCCTTCAGACTTCAGAGGGAGTCACTTGACTCAGAGGTAGTCAAAACTATTTGAGGAGGAGGAAGAGCAGAACCATCATTGAAGCAACCAAAGCAATGATACATGATCAAAGTCTACCTATGATTATGTGGGCAGAAGCATGCATGACAACAGTAAATGTTCAGAAAAGAAGTCCTCACTAGATTTTGAAGAACATAATTCCCGAAGAAGCCTTCACCGGAGTGACGCCTGAGATTGGACACTTCAGGATATTTGGGTGTCCAGTATACTTTCATGTACCCAAAGAGAAAAGGTCCAAGCTAGACCCTTCAGGCAAAAAAGGTACATTTGTGGGATACAGTGAATCTTCGAAAGCATATCGGATCTACATCCCTGGTCAAAGATAGATTGAGGTAAGTAGGGATGTTATCTTCGAAGAAGAGATAGCCTTTCAAAGATCCAGAGAATCTCAGATGGAGATTGATAGTGAGACAGTACCTTCTCCCCCTTCAGCAGTTCAGAGGGAGACAACCATTATTCCAGTTGATCCAGTTGATATCCCCAGAGACATTGTTGTAGGCCATAAAAGGCCTGTGTGGGCTTGACAAACTCTGCAAGAGGCAGAGGGACATGCAACTCCTCAAGGCACATCCCAAGAGAGCAAGAGACCAAAGAGACTTTCGAGCTACTTTTCAACCATGAGTCACATCATTGATTCTGAGCCTTCTTGTCATGGAGAAGCGAGAGGTGAACAGGTATGGCAAGATGCCATGACAGAAGAATATTAGTCCATTTTGAAGAATGATGTGTGGGATATTGTTTCGAGACCAGAAGGGAAGTTTGTAGTGACTTCCAAGTGGATCTATAAGATCAAGCATGTAGCTGATGGAAGTGTCGAGAAATACAAAGCAATATTTGTAGCCAAAGGACTCTCACAAGTAGAGGGAATTGAGTATGATGAGGCATTTGCTCCAGTAGCCCGATACACTTCCATCTGTACTATCATTGCACTAGCTACATCCATGAGTTGGAAACTACATCAGATGGATGTAAAGACAGCCTTTCTCAAATGGTGAGATTGAGGAAGAAGTTTATATCGAGCAGCCAGAAGGATTCGTGATACAAAACGAGAAATCTCATGTGTGCAGGTTGAAGAAAGCCCTGTATGGACTAAAGCAAGCACCCCGTGCTTGGTATGAGAAAATGGATGGATTCTTGATGAGTTTGGGCTTCAGCAAGAATGTTGTTGATCCAAACCTATATTATCATATTGTTGGTAACTAGTGCCTAATATTGGTCCTGTATGTGGATGACTTATTCCTCACTGGTTCAAAAAGACTTATTGTTGAATGCAAGCGAGCATTGACTTCTGAATTTGAGATGAAGGATCTGGGTATGATGCACTACTTCTTGGGACTAGAAGTATGGTAGAGGACTGATGAGATTTTCCTGAGTCAAGGAAAATATACAATGGAAATATTAAAGAAGTTCAATATGACAAAGTGAAAATCCATGCCTACATTGATGGTGATGGATTTGAAGAAAATGAATGATGGTTCTACTGATTCAGGCCAGATTGATCCACATTTGTACCGACAACTGATTGGATCATTGTTGTATCTGGTTAACACTAGACCTGATATATGCTATGCAGTGAATGTACTTAGTCAGTTCATGAGTCAGTCGAGATAGACTTAGTGGATAGCAACGAAGCATGTATTTAGATATCTACGAGGCACATTTGAATATGGCTTGAGATATGCCTCCAGTGTAGACTTGAGTTTGCAGGGATATGCCGATGCAAATTGGGCAGGGAGCACAGTGGACCGGAAGAGCACATCCGATTGTTGTTTTACCTTGGGGTCTTCCATGGTTTCCTGGTGCAGCAGGAAACAGAGCTTTGTGGCCTTGAGTACCGCAGAAGCAGAATATATAGCATTGAGTGTGGCAGTTCGCGAAGCAGTGTGGCTTTGCAAGCTCCTGACAGTTTTATTTGATCATGAGATGGATCCTACCATTATTCATTGTGATAACCAAAGTTGTGTAAAGCTCTCTGAGAACCCTGTGTTTCACGATAGATCGAAATACATTGCGATAAAATATCATTATATCAGAGACATGGTGCAGAGGAAAGCAATACACATGCAATACCTTCCTACACATGAGCAGATTGCAGATATCTTCACCAAACAGCTTGCCAAGACGAAGTTCGAGTACTTCCGTGAGAGACTTGGCCTGGTGGAGAATGCCTCCCTAGCTGAGAGGGAGTGTTGATGATTACAGCTTCGTGAGACATCCTCTAGGACACAAATTGAGTGAGTCGGCCTGGGAGAGAGCCCATTGTTGATTTTTCAATAAGCTAGGCTTAAGCATGAAGTTCATTCCATTTTAGCATTTTACTTAAACCATAAACAATTTGTTGCAGCAACCAAGATCACAAGAAGAAACACCATGCACAAGAACACAAGAAATATCCTGGGAAACCCTTCTCAACAAGGGAAGAAAACCCAGCCAATCCTTTGCTATATTCTTCAAGAGAAAGACCTCCACCACCAAGAAAACCTAGCACACAAAAGGGTGCTCACAAACCCTAGAAGACTAGCGCCCAAGAGAGGTGCGCACTTTTCTCAAGTAGATGTACTCGCTGAAATTTCCAAACACACACTTAAGATATGATTCCTCAATGGGGAATTTACCTTTACTTATATTACACTGAACCTGTCAACATAAGTGTCTATTGGCACAACAGGGTCGACCTCACTAACTCACAATATAATTAATAATTACCAGATTAATTTTCTTTTACATTAATTATCTTTTACATTAAGGTGGGGCCAACCTGTACCTTTTACATTACAATTAGGGTTACAGGTAAGTCTGACTCTTGAACAATATAGCAGTAACTATACACTGAAAGTAGATATCAAATGAGGGAGGGGTAGGCATTCTTTTATACCTGGGAGGCAAGATAGACTCCTCTTGGATGAACCCCAAGTGTCACTCACCCAAAAGAACTCATGATCTCAAGGAGGGCGCACTTTTAGGGTTTTGGTAGGCTAGGGTTTGAGGGTGTGAGAGGGGGGGAACACCATTTTGACAAGTTAAACATCATGTTGAGTCACTACAAGGGCGCACTTTAGGATCTTGGGTGTTTTCTTTAATTATTTTTTGACTTTGGATGGTTTCCTCACCAAGGGGGGCGCAACTTCCCTAGGGGGATGAGTGAAGTGAAGCAATGGCTAGGTGAGGGGGGTTGATTTAAGTTAGAAAAGTGTTTCTCTAACTTAGGAAAAGGGTTAGGCATCATCTCCCACTCTTTCTCTAACCTTTTTGCTAATATTACAATTTTTGGCAATTTTAACTTAGCCAAATTAAGCAATTAAATTGTTGACTCAAGACTGACTTGGACTCTTCATGGATAATGACCTAGCAAAACTTGTCCAATTGAGTTGAAACTTGGTCCAAGGGTGTAAGGGGGTCTCATTCCATTTCTTTTGACTACCCACGCCCCTATCAAAATCCCCTAGGACCTAGTTTTTACATTTTTACATCAAATTTAATTAAAATTATCATTAAATGGGTAATTTAAAAAAAAAAAAAAAAAACTACTTGGACTCGACGGAATTCCGCAAGACTCTAGGAAATGTCTAGCATGGTCATTTACAATATTCCTAGACCCTAGTCACCCATTGGGCTCGATCATTAGAACGCCTTTCACCACTTTGGAGGATTATTGTGAGTGAAAAACTCAAGGGTAATTAAAATGGTTGGTTAGGCCAGATCAATTACCAGAGGAAAAAAAACACTCGATGAAAGGACTTCCCTAATGATAGTCCTAGGCAACTAACCTACAATATGATCCATGCTGACCCATTACATTATTATCCCATGCGGGGGACTGGAAATTTCAATTACAAAAAGAAGTGTTGGGGGCAAAAACTGCCCAGTAGAACCAGAAAGTCTTCAACTTTGTTGCACCATCAGATACATAGCTTCATGGCACATGGAGTTGACCCCCTAGTTGAAATAGGTGGTCAACATCTGGCTCCACATGGGGACGTGTGTTCGATCTTCTTTGGGAAGGAGAGCATGCGAGAACTTCAAAATCTACAAGACAAAATGCTCACCAATACCCAACATAAATACATGTATGAAATGAATAAATGAAATGCTATAAACAATAACCACATAAATGAAATTACTATATACAACAATTACATAAATGAAACTATGATACAATGAATATCATAAGTAACATAATTACAAATGAAATAAAATAATACAAAACTGAAAAAGAGGAAAAGGGTGAGAAATACGTTACAAAGGGTGTCCCTTTGGACACCAAATGGTCATGTTGAAAAATTACTTCAAGGGGGAGTCCTCTCACTAGCATGTTGAAAAATTTCTTGAGATGAGTTGCTAGAAGAATGATACACTTTATCATGTTTTTTGTTGTTCTCATGTGAACCCTTGTTTCTAACTTTGGGCCATTTTGGATGATCCTCCTTAACACAATTCTGATGAAGTTGCATAGGTGCCAAGTGAAAAGATTTTGAACTTAGTTTTTCTTTGAAATGCTTGGCATACCTCTTCATAGGGATGATATATTTCATATTATCATTGCTAACCTCATAATCATCCTTATGATCTCCTACCAAATTTGGTTCACTTATTCTTCCTTTGATTTCCCCAATTTTTAAAACATAAGGATGACGTGGCCCAAAAATTCCATCTGATTCTTTCTGACATCTCACTGATTCTTCTAATAACTGGTGAGTTGATAACACATTTTCAACTGACAAGTCCAACTTTGTTTCTAATTCTGAAGAAGTCATATCATTATGCATTTTATCTGAGTCTTCTTCAAGAAAAAACCCATCAAAAGAATCCATGGTGTCCCCAACATTACAAATATTTGGGGATTCATGTTTAAGTTTTGTCTTGATAGATGTTAGAGAATTAGACTCTATCTCATAACATCCCATCTCTAGTTCCTGATACACCAGTTGATTTGTGGGATTCCTAGGATATTCCACATGGTACTTTCTTTCCAACTCCCTGTTTCATCTAAACATGGAACCATTTGGAGTAGGAATGGTGGCATAAGTCAAACCCATTTGTAAATTACCACCCAAGTCTGCAGTTGTTTTTCTTGATAGTAACATACCCCAAGCATCAGGTACATCAATCACAACTATGTCCATTTCTATCATGATGTCTAGGAATGCAACCAAGTGTACTTGTAAGCCCTTTATCAAACCATGCACCTTAATTGTTTTTCCATGGCACAAATGTTATGATAAAGTCTTGAGATCCTTAAGTTTAATTGTTCCATTACTTTCTTAGTCATAACATTTGAGCTTGCTCCATAATCAAGCATGCAATTGTGAAGAATATAATCATTCATGAGCAAAGAAAGGTAAAATGGTCTATTCTTTTCATTCCCCTATCCATATTTTGCAAAATAATAGGTGCATCCTGGTAAGCTATTGTTGGTGACATGTCAACATTGTCCTGAGAAGGATTTTCTATAGCTTTGAGTAATTTCTCCCTCTGAGATGGAATCTTCATAATTTTTGACACAGGTACCAACATCTTTGCATTATTGAACCACCCTCCTAAGTCAATATTTAAATATGAACTTGTTTGAACCATTGTTTTAGGAGGGGGGG
>ML815171.1:19911-44677 GCA_009831015.1 Picea engelmannii
TTCAAGTGCTATTTCTGTTGCTATTTCGTATATCATTTCTGTGTATTGTGAAGATTATGCTGGATATTTTACTGTTATTCTGTTATTTCTAGCATTTCGTTCCTATTCTGCATATTTTATATATATGGTATCTTGCAATATATCGCATCCTACCTTGTTACCATTCGATAGATTCCCTCTGAGTCTGCAAAGATGATGATATCCGCCCAGAACAACACCGCCAGGCAGAATAAGAAGGCCCAGGGGCAGGGGCAGGCTGCAGGCTATGCCAGGGAATACATCAAATTCGACAGCAGTGGAGGAGGAGAACGTTCTTCTTTTTGTCTGTCAGGTAGTCAGCCGGAATCGATTCTGAATCACCAGTTGCAGAATCAAACCCAGGCCAGAGACCAACGAAGGTAGGGTCGCACGCGAAGCTTTAGTCTCTTTAGTTTTCACTTTTCTTTTTGGGACGTGAAAATAGATGTGGAATAAAACGAATTTAGCTCTACGGAATTTAGAGTCTCGTATATTTATTTTTGCTTCTGTGTGAGGGTTCGTGGCTTTATTTATTCTTGCTTTAGTGTCTGTAATGTTTGAAGTTTGAACTTGTGACTATGTGGGGATTGAACTCGTAACTTCCTTTTTAGCAATTGTGGTTCTATAATTATGTACTGCGCAGCTATTCTACCATTTTTTCCAGCAAATCTGTATTCACAAGCATGTGTTCAAAGGGTTTCATACGATGTCACCAAAACAAGGTCACAAGGCAAACCCTCTGCCTTATTTCCAAAAGCTTGCTGGAATTCTTGGACTAGGTTATGGAGCTTCTGTGACAGCGACATTCAATAATTTTGACAAACAAGCCTTAATTACAATCCATAGCAAAGCTCTCAGGTATTTCACACAAGTCGCTATCAGATAATATTTTTGTATGCATTAGGGTTACTTCCATGCTTTGTGCCTCCATTGCACCTTGATCACACAAGTCGCTATCAGATAATATTTTTGTATGCATTAGGGTTACTTCCATGCTTTGTGCCTCCATTGCACCTTGATGAATTAAATACAGAGAAAGAAAATGAATGAAGTTAAATACAAAGGAAAAAAACGAATGAATTTAAATACGAGGAAGAAAACAAATGAATAACAGTAGGTTGGAATATTGATGGAATGCAATGGAAACATGAAACTTTCTTATAGCAAGATTGTGCATGATAGAAACCTCCTCTTATTGAGATATGATGTGGAGACGCTTAATTCGAGTTTTCGATTTTTTTTTTTTTCCTTTGATTTTGATATAAAATTTTGTAAATATCAATTGTTGGAATGGTAAATATCCATTGTTGAGATTTTATAATCTAATCGTATTTAATTTATTTTTCAATAAAAAATATAAACACCATAATGTAAAAATCACTCTGCTCTCGCTTGGAGTTATACATAATCGTTTCTTATTTAGCCACCTGGAAATCGTTGATACATGAGTTCTGGTTAATAAGTGTAGTTGTGTAAGGGCAGTGCTCATCTAAGTCTTGGAAGTGTTTCATTTCAGGTGGGGCTTCATCTCCGCCAAAGATTGGTGAATCTGGTATGTGGTGGTTCTGAAATTTAGCCCCAGCCCCTGGT
Source organism: Picea engelmannii (assembly GCA_009831015.1). Classification (NCBI taxonomy): domain Eukaryota; kingdom Viridiplantae; phylum Streptophyta; class Pinopsida; order Pinales; family Pinaceae; genus Picea; species Picea engelmannii. The sequence continues at coordinate 21,520 of ML815171.1, forward strand.
TCATTGACTATGTTACCACATGACCACGACCATGGCTTACCACATACGCGGGGGTTTAACGCAACAAACCAGCCCTTGGTCCACGGGCGGGTTTGACGACCTCTTAAATTTTGTCCTAGATCCATTTGGGCCAAAGATTTAAGCTTCAGAACATCACCTTTTCCTTCCAGTCTCTGCCTCAAGATATTTGGGAGGTTTTTGTACATAAGATGGAAAATAAATTGATAACTTGATTACAAAACCATTAGCCTCGGTAATGAAATTCCATGTCCTCACTAAATTTCTAGTTGCAACCCATGTCTATTATTCTTCTTACTGTATTCCATATGATGTAGTCTATTCAAAGTTGATAAGGCTCTCAAAAACTTTCTATGGTCTAAGACAAACAAAAGTAATAGGTTTCACATAATATAGTAGGAGTTTTGACTCATCCGATGAGAGTTTATAGGCTTGGGTATCATAAAACCCATGGGGAATCTCAAGCCATGTGTGTTGATTGGGTGGTTTAATACATTGATGGGAAATAATCTTGAAGGTCCTTTGACCATGTGGGATCACTTAGTAAAAATGTTAAAAACACGTGCATTCATGGACTTATCAAAATTACTCATATTTTTATAATTTACCACATCCTTCTTTTATTTCTCTAATCCCTAAACCAATTTATAATTATTCCTGGGCCCTTTTAAAAGTTTTACCATTTTGTCATAAAAATTCATATCAGTTATTAAAATATTATCCTCCCATGTAATCTGTCGAAGGCGAGGAGGTCTGTCATTGAGGCATGTAGGTTCCAAGGTACTAAATGGTTTCTATGTCTAATTCTCAGATGATGTGTTGTATTCGACATGAAAAGACTCGTCGAAGGAGGGCCTTGATGTATCCACTGTCATCGACATGACATAGGAAATTGATGTAAGATGGTAAATCGAATGAGTATGGAATGACACAGGAAATGGAAATTGGAAATACTGCAGATGGATGGTTTGAAGTGAAACTTCCCTTGAACATGATGAGGCACAAAAACTAACTTGGAAACATTGAATCGATGAGTACCAAGAATGTAATGTGACGACAATAATAGAACACTTCGTATGGATAAAAAAGTATGGAGACACATGGAATTGGTATGAAATAGAGAAAAGCGGATTACCCAACTGTAAGACGAGACACAAACAAGTGCCATGTTCAAGGGTGACAAAATCTGCCATAAAGGATTCTCAAAAACTTTACCTACTTGCATTGAAGAATTAAAGTGTTTCGGCCATCTGTTTCTCTTCTGACCTCACACTTTAGGGGCATACTGTTAAACATCAAATTTCCACACCTAGGTACCTTTCCCTAAGTGTCGCAAGTGTCGTAAAAGTGTCATATGCACCTTGCTAAGTGTCACATACACCTTGACACCATGGAATAACATATGTCACAATCCCTAGTCAATGTGGAGGAGAAACATATTATATGAAGGTCAAAATACTATGTGCACATGAATTCTTATTAATATTCATGAAAATGAAATTAATTTAGTGTGAGAATCCACCTCACATTTGGTTTCCTATTTTTAAGGGGAGGTTGAGGATCTCATGGATGGTTGAAATATTTCCTCCTTAAAATCCTTGAGAGATATTTACTCCCTAAAATCCTTAAGATATATTTTATCCCTAAATATCTTGGAGATCACATTTTAATGGATCTGATGAGTGATCATCTCCATGGTGGTTAAGCCTCCAAATCCTATATAATGAGGGCTTTCCATGGAGAAAGGAGAGAGGCAGTTTTGAGGTATCAAACTTATGATCTTGGGAGAAATATTTTGGATATCAAACCTATGATATTGGGAGCATCGTTCAAGGGCTGGGAGAGCAAGACTTGGAGAGGTTGCTGCAACTGCATCTACAGATTGTAAGTGCCTTGTAATGTTCTCATTAATATATGCTTGGACTATTTCCTTCAAGTTTGTGTATTGTTGCATATACTTGTCTATTATTGATAAATTTAGTTTAACCTAATCTTGGTAGAGTAGGAAGTCTGTGTTTTCTTCATTGTCTATTAGATTGTAGATATCATTAAGGAGCTTGAAGATCAATTTCATCCTAGATTAAGTGAGAACAAGCTTAAGAGAAAAGGTACATCATACTTTCTTCCTCTTTTCCCTTTGACTAGTTTAACTACATTTAAAGGAATGTAAGTGTCCAATGTTAGCATCTTTTTTTCTTGGTAGTAGGGGTCTAGAATCCAAGAGGATATTCACTTGTCCATAGGGGAATTTTCCTCCAACAAAGTTCCCCTACTCACAATCATTTTTCATCATATCAAAATGCATATTGAGAAAATTAAATACCCCTTGTGTGCAATTGGTTAATATTTTCATACTTCTGGGGTGACCTCCCATGACTTTGGCATCTAATCAAATAAGAATTTCTGCATTGGAAACATTCTTTCCAAGGGATCTGATTTCAAACCCTCCTACTCACACCCTCTATTGTTAAAGTTACTGACACATTTGTTATACAAAATATATGGAAGGCTTGGGAGGCTACTATGACTTAACTATCTTGGAAGGAACATTCCTTTTGGAATGGCCTTTCCTTCAATAGTCATTACCTCTCCTGGCCACATCTTTTTAAGCTTGAAGGAAATGTTTTGGTTGGAACTTCTTGGTTCTTGGCAATGAGGGATTTTTAAAATTTAATCCATTCATCAAATGAAATTTTTGACACTCCAACATGGAACTGACTCTCTTGGACCAATCTCAAGCGAAATTCCACTTATCAAACATGAACATGTTCATTTTGGAAGTTATTTAAGGCATCATCCTTGATGAGCTTATGCATAAAATTTGTCTCCTAGCATCCCATTCTTGTTGGTGACTTTAGTAGTGGGGAATTTCCACAACCTTTATAAAATACATTAAGTTGACCATGGGATACAAGTGGATTTCATCTATGTCGTTCCTTGAAGGATGGTTGAACAATTGTGGTGTATGAAGTGTCAACAAAAAACATGGTTATTATGACTTTGCAATATCTTGAAATCGATGTTAGAATCCAAGAAAGTAGTATTTTCATGGTGTCTAATTATCGAGGCTCTCCATGTAGAGAACACATAATCATACCTAGGTGCCCATAACCCATGCTATCCACAATGTGAGAAAGCCAAAACCATGAAGCATGTTTTTTTGTTTTCCCTTTAGCCAAGTATTCATGTTCATGGGTGAGGTCTTTATGTTAACAATATCTACCTATCTCCCTCACTTGGAAGGTTGCCTTGTTAACGACCAACTTCCTTAGGTTAATGAGTTTCACTATGCATGGATGTTTTTTTGGCTTTATAAGTGACACAATTATATTTCTTTTAATTTTAATGTCTCACTATGGGCCTTTTCTTGGTATGATGGAACTATAATGGGTGCCAACCTATCCGTGAAGATTACAATGTAGGCTTGGAAGGCTTGGGTTGAGATGGATCATATCCAACAAATTTTGGAATATTGGGGTGGGGGGCCTTGTACTATGAGCAAAGAGCCACCTTGATGTTCTTTCCCTGACTATATAGGCTCACACTAAGGGGAAGTAGGCCTTGCCATAAGGTTGGTAGATATTTTTACAAGCATCATGAGCAAGAGAGGAGTTTTCAAGCTACATAATTTCCCAATGAAAAATATCCTATCCTTGGCCACATTTGAAGGGCCCAAGCTCTCAGAGCCACTTAGTGATGGATGGGATCCTATGTAACCTATTGATATCTACCCCACTACATTTGAGATTGTACAAATTCCATGGTCACTTCTGGGTGATTTTTTATTAGGCTCTCTCCCTTTGTCTTTTGCTATTCTAGTGTTCTATTTTCTATATAGTGTGTGACATTATGATGTTGGGTGTTTTCACTTAATATAGCATGTGTATTTTGTTATTGGAATCTAGTTCATGGGTGTTTTGGCTTAAGCCAATCTATTTTTTTTTATTTGAACTTGTTGGAATATTCACCAATACTGAGAGGGCGGGTGAATCAATATTGAGCTCTTTTTACCATTTCCAATCACAACATTAACTTATCAATGATTCCATTCATTTATGATGGTATTTAACATATCAAAAACATATAAATATAAATAGTACCATTCAACAATGCATCAAATCATACACAATGCACAAGAGATTTTTTACATAGAAACCCAAATGAGAGAAAACCACGAAATATTTTCTTATATATTAGAAGATGACATTCATAGGAAGCACCAACTTCAAAAATTCTTCAGCACCAACTGGAAGGAGGCTCCAACCCATGTTTATAGGATCCAACCTAAAGGAAGCTACAACTCCCTAGATTTTCCATCTCTAACTAGAAGGAGGCTCCGACCCCCTAATTTATAGGCTCCAATATGAAGGAAGCTATGATTCCATGTATTCTCTAGCACCAAATGGAATGAGGCTCCAAACCCCTTTCCTTACCCCTTCCTTCCTCCCTAAAATATAAATGGAGATTCAACCTATCACTACCACTGTCACTGTCACTGATACTGATACATCATCATCAACCTGTCACTGTCATTGTCTATGTCACTATCACTATCACTGATATACTGTCAATGATACTAATACCTCATCTTCAACATAGTCATCAACAAAGCTATATCCACTCACATAAATCGTATTCCAAGATCACCAAGAACATCTCTCAAAACATATGCCCAACATCACCAAGATATACCTCAAACCATGTGCCAAAGATATGCCTCAAGCAAGTGCCATAACATCCATGATAAACCATAAACCATGTATCAAAGATACACCTCAAATCATATGCCCAAAATCACCAACATATGTATCTATCCATGTGTCAAATACCCTCCAAGATATGCCTCAAGAATATACCATAAAATCAAGATATAACCCTAAAAAACACATATAAAGACATACCTTTAATCATGCAACAACCTGGTGCATAAGATATATGCTCATCATACCTTCCTCAACTTCAGAATCATCAAAATGGGTCCACTTAGAAATTGGGTCCACATAGAAACTAGGTCCACATGGGTCCACATATAAACCCTAATATTACTTCTTAAATTTATCTTGAACACATGTTTGAGACTAGTTTCTGGATTAGTCACAAACCCTAACTTCCAACACGTATAACTCCGTACATGTAATGAATAAAGGTCTGAAAATTGTACCCAATATTCGTTGATATCTTCTATGAAATTCTTCCAAGTTTCTCTCCTTGATTCATCACTGAAAAGTATATATAGTGAAAATGGCAGACCTTCCTGAATTTTGGTCTATTCTAGAGATCTAACTTGCAAAGCATGCCATGTGCTCATTATTTGATATTTGAATCTAAAGATCAAACAGGAAATACTAAGGAATGTAATATTTCAAATACAATTGGTCTCACAAAATTTGGATCCTCTATGAAGAAGTTATGACTGTTTTACCAGGAACACTTGTTTGAGACTAGTTACATGACTAGTCAAAATCCCTATCATCCATAGCGTGTATCTCCAAAAGTACAATGACAAAGAAGCTTATATATGTACCACATGTACCTTGATATGCCTTCTCAACATCCTCCACGTTTTTTTATCTGAATCATTCTGGGAAAAACTGTTATAGCGAAAATGGTAATATGGCCTTTAAAAAACATACCTTAGAACACATCATCACAAGACTTCATCTTCCCTTGGAATTTCAACCTTATTCACTTCTTATTCCCTTTGAAATTCACTTCCAATATCGTGCTAAGATATCACAATATTGAATGATGAAAATGAGAGGTTCTTAATGTGTATTTATACTTTTCCAAGTACCTCCTTTACTTGACTTTAGGGCCAACTTGTAACTTCTTTGACCATACTTCATGGATTTCATCTTTAAGAGGGAATAACTTCTCAATCGTGAGGAACCACATGGGATTCCACATACCATTAGAAATGGAATTATGAGGACTATCAATGTATGGAGTTTCTGTATGAAATTATAATGAAATTCATACTCTTTTTCTCCAATCAACTTCGGGCTTCATGACCACACCTTCGGGGCTTCTTAGCCACTTAGTCATATTTCTAGGGATTATTGTAGAATTCTTCAAAGTGTATTCATGTGATGGCCATGATTAAAGATACACCATAAGGATACCACTTTGGATACTCCTTCAAATACACCAATCACTTCTAGAGTCTTCTAGACTTCTTCTAAGGTGGACATCACCCATTACTTCTAGGGGCTTCTAGACTTCTTCTAGGTTTGTTTTCAATGAAAACCAACTTTCCAACAATATACTCATTTGGAATTGATGGAAAAAATCATACTCCCCCTGTGACCATTTCTCCCCCTATCTTCATTCATTATGATTTTTCTCTCGTCCTTTGACATCAATGGAAAGGGTAATTCCCTGTGACAATATACCTTATTTTGATGATCTCGCTCCCCCTGTTTTCATGTTTATTATATTTCTTTGATATTTTTTTTCTTTCTCTCCTCCTTTGAAATTAAGTTTAAATCCCTCTAATGATTTCTCTCCCCCTATAGTCTTCTACAATATGCCATCTAGATCAATGTGGGGCTTCTTGTTTATGCTTTCTCTACTATCTTTTGATGCTCATTTTCCATTGGTGCTTCCTGTTATTGTAATCCATTGATGTATATTAAAATCATTAATGTTTGACTTCAAGTATTCATGGTTTGAGTTTTCTTCACTGAGATGACATCAATGACATAATATTTCAACAATTTTTCCTTGACACTCCTCCTAACGGTTTATCTCCCCCTGTCTTGTTGTGCCTCTCCTGTCAATATAATTATTTTCTAAGTCACATGCTTGATTGAGCATTCCTCTTGATGACAATGCCAAAAATTCTTTCTGCAATTCCTATTGAAATCATGCATTCATCCACTATCATGTATATACTCTAGTTCATGTCAAATATTGTCTTCTATATTTGCAAAGTATTTCATGAATTCATCTTTGTCCATATGGTATAAAATTGTTCATGACTCTGCTACTCAACTGCACACGATGCTGACCCATTTGTCACCTTTTTATTCTAAAGACTTCTTCAAGTATGATGCAACTAATCACTACATATTCCTAGTTCTCAAGTTGAATCAAATATGTCCACTCGTCTTCTCAATATGCAAACTAAAATCTTCAAACTGCTCGAAAGATAGTTCTCTAATCTATAATTTTTTCTTAGACTCCCTCTCTTCAACATTCACATTTACTGGAAGTCTCCAAGCCAGATGGATTAGAACAAGATATAAGCCTACTCTATTACAAGATCATCATTTTGAATTATGACATTTTCCTCTTTACTCGTATATTCGTCATGCAACTCTGTAAATCCTGTGAGTATGATCGATGGAATTTCTTCATTCACCCGTTCTTCTTGTTTTTTCTTTCTTCTCCAAATATTCTTTTACATTATATCAATTTTTTCCTTCATAGAATACTTCATCATGCTTCTATCCATCTAGCACGAGGGCCCATAAGTGGAGAATTATCCCATGATGAGCGTAGATATGGGACGTATCTGCCATCAAGCTCATTTTCTTCGCCACCTTCCCAAACCGCATGTGAAGGACAGGGGGATCGAGCCAGTAAGGAGCGTACATAATCATGATGCGAGTGAGAGGACAGGGACGCTCAAGTGTGAGGGAGAGACAACGATGGGGGTATTAAACCACATGAGGAGGAGAGGTGGATGACGAAGGCTGCTGGTAGGTGTCGAAAAATCTAGAGGCCAGGTGGGTGGGGGGGTCGAGGACTCACTGATGCTTTGATTGCATCCCTGACACCCCATATGGGGGGACCCTTTTGTATTAAATCCTTATACACACTATTAATTTTAAGAGTAAAAGGAAGCTTTAATTCAATTTGTTTTTCATGGACACAATCTACACAAACTGTATTGATGTTAGCATTTTTTTAAATTATGTATTTAATCACACACACACACACACATGTACTGATGTCACCATATTTTAAAATCTCTCTCTCTCTCTCTCTCTCTCTCTCTCTCTCTCTCTCTTCACACACACAATAAATAAATAAATAAACAATAATAATAATAAAATCAATCGCTCCCATGGTGTAGACTAGTTGGCGATCAGGTGCACTATTAAGGCACTCTGTTATGTATGGTCGTTAGTTCAAACCTTCAATTAAATTGTCTGTCATGTGTGGGGCAACGTGGGTACCCCTGGAGTTTATAGTGGTAGGGGTCGAAATCAACTCCATGTCAGGAGAGTACGAGCCAACCTAGTTGTCGATTCCACTAGATAATAATAATATCAATATTTTTTGAACACCTTGTTATATGCAACAGTTTTTCCTTGTTTACAAAATAAATAATAATAAAATTACCCTTTTGAAGAGAAAAGGTTGAGGTAGTGAAACATAATTTTTCCTGATTTTTTTGATTGCAATTTCTCTTTCTCTCTCTCTCACACGCATATATATGCATGTATACATATATACATAGATGCATACATACATGTATGTTTGTGTGTGTGTAAGTTTTACAATGAAAAAGATAAAAAAAATATACATTCATTACAAACGTTTCAGACTACAGAGTTGTGTCCATTATCAAGAGAATGACATTTCACAGTGATAAAGGGATAAATACAAAAACTATGAGATGATAAGTTGGTGTTATCTCGGTTGATTATATATATTTATGGTTAATTTATTTTGAATGAGAGGTTTCGAAGAATCACTCAAAATTAATATGTAAATGTTTTTATTAATATGTAAATGTATCTATTTTTAACCTTTTCTTTGTAAAATTTACACACACACACATATGTATATGTGTGTGTGTGTGTGTGTGTGTGTGTGTGTGTGTGTGTGTTCGAAAAAACATGGTATTTCCACATAAGAAGAACACCTTAAGAAACCACTCACACAACCATATCAAAGATTAGTACACCAATGTTTTACATGGTTAAAACCCTCAAAGAGGAAAACAATCCAAATCCCTAGCCAATGCAGCCACTTGAGACAATATATTAATGCAAAAGAAAAGATTTTACATAAGAGTTTCTCACAGTGGATCTTCAACAAATGACCTTTTTTTCTCTTTAAATAGAGATCATGGACCAATTGGGTGTTAAGCCGCAAATCAATATAGTCATTAGTTTCAAAGAGAATATGGATCGTTGGATCACTATATGCCTAAAACATATCGTGATCGCCATATTACATAACTACAAATGCATACTAAATAAACACACTTTTACTAAAGACACATTAGACCAAATTGATCTTAACTAACTCCTATGTGTCTAAATATACTAACATCCCCCCTTTATAATAACTTGGGATAGAAACGAAGGATTTACAAAGGTGACACAATAGGAGAGGGAAGGAGACATTAGAGATTATCCCCCTTAATGGAAACTTCTTGAACTCCTAATAGATATCGAAGTTTAGAAACTTCACTATTGTAAGATAATTTGTAAAAATGTCTGCAATTTGATCTATAAGGTAAAAGAGCACTTCGAGAACATGATATTGAATGAGCTTTATGTTGAAGTGCATGTGAATCTCAATGTATTTGTTATGACAATGTTGAACTGGATCTTTGGCGATATTGTTGGTACTTTGATTGTCACACTAGAGGGTGGTTGAATGTTGTTGTTGGAATCTAAACTCTAAAAGGATCTGTCAAAGCCACAAGTCTTATTGGATCACATTAATTGTTTCTTGGTACTCTTCTTCTGTTAAGGAAAGAGAAAGAGTTTGTTGTTTCTTACAAGCCCAAGTGAGAGGTTTGGAACCAAGGCTAAAAATATAACATGTAGTAGACTTCTTATCGTCAAGGCCACCGACCCAATAAAAATTAATGAAACAATCCAATAAGGGAGTACACCCTAAATTGTAATGTATTCCAAACTGAGCTATACCCCATATATACCGAAGTATCCTTTTTTCTTCTTTCCAATGAATCTAATGTTGTGTTTGCATAATCAAGAAACAAGACCAACAAAAAAGGAAATACCAGGATGGGTATGAGAAAAATATAATAGGTTATCAACTAACTAATAGTACAAAGTGAAATCTACTTCAAGTGTAGTATAGGTGGCAACAAGTTAAACTCCACACTAGAAGGGAGATGGAGTTAGTTTACAATCTTCTATGTGAAATTAGTAAAGAATATTACATGCCTACTTAGAGTGGGAAAGGGAAATTCCTTCCTTGTTTTACAATACTTGGAGACCAAGGAAATAATGAAAATAACCTAAGTCTATCATTTCAAATTTATTCTTAAGGATGGATTTCACATGGTTTAAGAGTTTAGGGTCACTATCGATGAGGATAATATTATCAACATAAAGGATGAGTATTATGCGATAGTTTTATACTTTCTTGGTATAAACATTAGGGTTATAATGACATCTAGGAAATCTAGTGTCAAGAAGAAAGTTATCCATATTATCATACCAAGCCCAAGGAGCTTGCTTGATACCATACACAAATTTCTTAAGGTAGTAAACAAGTTTGAGTCATTTCGAACATAGCCAGGAGGTTGTTCCATGTAAATTGCTTCTTGCATATCTCCATGAAGGAAGACAGATTTAACATCCATCTAATAGACCTCCCATTTATGTGAAGTGGAAATGGCTAGAACAAGGCAGATGGAATTCATTTTGGCTATGAGGGAAAAGTTTAATTATAATCAATTCCTTCAACTTGAAAAAATACTTTGGAAACTAACGAGGCCTTATGCCTTTCAACACTTCCATTTGATGCATACTTAGTTCTATACACACATTTACATATGACAAGTTTTATTCCTTCCGAAAGAGATACAAAATCCCAAGTATCATTCACCATTAAGGAATGATGGTCTTTATTCATTTCCATGTTCCAATCTGGATGGCCATAAGCTTATGAAAATGTTTCTAGATCACGAGTCTCTGAAACTTGAGCCAAAAGAGAGTAGGCTCATTGGAACTGTGAATATGTATGATGTTGATTTGTAGGATAACTGGGAAGACCACCATTTAATTCTGATGTTGTACAAACCCATCTAGGAAGTGGTGGTGTTGGTGCAGGTTCATGTTCAATGGACCCAACCAAAAGAAGGTGAGTAGGTGGAGGTGAATTTTCATCCTCACTTTCATCATATGAAGAAGAAACCATAATATAATAACTAACATACAATTTGAGAATAGAAGATGAAACATAAACCGAAGATGGGTCACAGGTTGAAAATGGAAAAATAATGTTGAATTAGTCTAATAGGTCAAGAGATTTTCATCAAAATTAACATCTCTCCTAATAACATTTTCATTGGAATGGGGTTAAAGGTCTATGACCTTTTATGTCTTCAAAATATCCAACAAAAACAAACTTCTCACTTTTAGGTTGTAATGCTTTCCTTTTTTCATCAAGAATGTGAACCCACGTTGCATTACCAAACACACAGAAGTGGCTTACTTCTAGCTTAATTTTAATCTATGCTTCTTCCAATGTTAGATTTTTTAAATCCTTTGTGGAACTATGATTTATTATGTAATTGGCACAGTTAATGTATTCTTCCCAAAAGTCAAGACTTAATCCCTTAGATTGGATCATATAAGTTTTCATTTCCTTTAATGTGTGATTCTTTTTCTCAACAACACCATTTTACATTTGAATGCCCCGTGCAATGCAGTAAGTTGTAAATTTGTTGTTAACATATTCAACTCTATTGTTTGTTCTTAACCTTTGTAGTTCATGTCTATATTATTTCTATAAAGGACTTATAAACTAAAAACATGTTAAAAACTTCACTCTTAAGTTTTAAGAAATAAACCCAATTACATCTGGAGAAGTCATCGATGAAATTTAAGAATTACTTGAACCCAGAGAAACAAGGAGAAGGAAGTAGACCACATAAACCACTATGAACAAGCTAAAAGGGGGAAAAGGCATGCCAAGAGACACGTTTGTCAAATTGTCTCAATGATATTTGACAAGAACACAACCGACACAAACACCATCTCTACAAGAAATGAGAGGAAGAACCATCACTATATTTTAATTACATAGTCGTTGCAATGTGTAGTATTTTAAATTACCAAATAGCTCATGGCAAATTTTACTCAAGTCATTTCTATGAGCTATAAAAACTAATGGAAAATATGACAAACCAAAGTTTTCAAATTTGTACAACCTAGTAATATCGTCAATAATTATGGTTGCTAGGACATGCTTAGGATATTTTAAATCCTTGATTACAACTTGGTAAGATTAAAACTCTACAGTTTTACCTTCACCCGAGTGACTGGTTTTTTATACTGATAGAATATTGCAGAAGAGACTTGGAAAAAATAATACATCATTAAAATAATCACCATCTAACTGAATTTTTCCAGACCCTACAACACTAAGATATCTATTATCACCAACAAAAATTTATTTCGTGTTACATTCATTAAGAGAAAAACAATTGCTTTATCCTTAGTCATATGATAAGATGATCTAAAATCAATAAGCCACTTATTAGAAGAAGAAGTAAATGTTGCATTGAAGGAAAAACCATAAGAAGAGATTTCATGTCCCTAAGAAGAAGAAGAAAAATCAAGATTGATGTTTTTCTTCTTCATTGATGCTTCTAAGGCCTCCATATTTTTAAAATATTTAGACTCTAGATGACCACCTCACCCACAAAAATTGCAATATCTCTTAATCTTTGTGCTTTTTTATTTTGGTCCTTTGTCACCATTGGGAGTAGAAGCTATCTGAGAGGGTTTGGGACCCCTTCTTTGCTTGTTGTTGCGAGGATGATGCTTCTTTGGATGCTTGTATTTATCCTTCTATTGGGCCATTAATAATTTGTTATATGTACCTATAGTGTCGATCAATACAATATGCAAGAGCTTATATTATTCTTTAATCAAATAATCACAAAAAGATGCAAGAGAGGGTGGTGTGTAAGAAACCCTTAGACATTATCATGTGCAATGAAAACTAGATACACAAATAAAATATGCACTACTGAGCTTAACTAGAATGACATATATGAAATGGTCATCCTTCATTTCTATTTTACAATATTTGAGTAAAATTCCAAATGTTGAACTGAGATAGATAATTTCCAATGCAAGAGAAATCATTGGGATTTAAAGAAATTAATTCACTTTCAATATGGTGGGCTCTAATATCATTGTATTTATGTAACACCCCCACACTTTGTGCGAGAACTAAATAAAATATCTCTTTCACGAGCCGGATTAGCTCTTCGATTTCCTGCTGAAATATCGCTATTTGATCCATAGGCCCTATTGAAACCCCACCAATGTGAACATGCACAAGGAACGTGCTTCACCTATGCGACCATAGGTTGTGAATGCACGCCTATAAAAAGGCGTTTTTCATTTTGGGACTTCGATACTTCTGCATGTGAGTCAATCCTGACTTCTGTTTCCCCAAAATCCCGATCTCCATTAGCTCCTCCCTTAATATTCCACCCATACGACCAGTCACCACAACCTGAGGATTATTCTATGAACTCATCGAGACTTCACGTTTCACGAAGTTGGAACACAACCCAACTCTTATCTTTCGAAATCCTGATCCCCGAACTCCTGATATCCCCTCGCCTAGATCAACGGTCATGGCTCTCCTGTGATCTGAGGGTTCAGATCAAATCGCAAGTTCGGGTCTCGCGAGTTCACAAAAGTCTACCCTTTGACTTCTTTCAGTAGCAAGTCAGCGAAATGATGATCACTTTCCATGTGTCTTCTTACGATGGACGGTCAAGGAGGGTCCCGATAGATCCTTGGATCTACGGTCCAGATTTCATCGCTACTGGCAAAGAATGAAGGAGTCAAGGCATTAACGCATGTGCTCCCTCTTCAAATCTAATGGTCATGACAGACCTCATATCCTTCCCAAAGGATCTCATCTGTTCGTCTCCCAAACGAAAGGATATTCCCTTTCGTTATTTGAACTCGCTATCCTTTCTAAACTTGGGCAACGAAATTCAACCTCTCAGAGCTTCGATCTTTTGTGGCTCCAAAACCTTTGAAAACTAACTCCTTCTTGCATAGGGTTCCCAGACCCAGGTCACCTGAACCTTCAAATGCTTCTTGGAAAAATTATCCCTACTCTTAGTCGAGTTTTTGGATAAGGGCTTGGGTGCGTTTCAAAGTCCCTATGCTACTGACTTGAATGAAGTGCCTTCCTAACTCACCGAGTTAGGAGCTATGACACCAGGGAAAGGTAAACTTGTGGGTTTACCGTAGTGGTAGCCATACCAAGGATCTTACTCCGACTCTGAGATATGATGCAATTCCCCGGGGAAGGTGCTTTTGAGGAATTAAATTAGAACATCACAAGAATCAAGCAGATGGGATGATTCTCAGTGGAACAGACTCATGCTCTGGACTTAATCATTTTATACAGAAACCAACTATGGAATATAAGTATACACATGCATCCATTACTTCCAATCTAAAACACCAGAAAATCATTCCACACAGAAGCCATTTATAGGCGTATAAACATGATCATGTATCCATGATATTCAATTCAAAATACAAGGCATAAAACACTTATCAGAACCACAAGGCATGATGCGACTGCTGAGAGGGGTTCTCGTTTCCACCCAACCATAGGCTTAGTCACTCCCAATGGATTTATCACTGGCCACCCCCAAGCTTAGGCCACAATGCTTTGAGATTCAATCTCTTACTTCCAACTCAACGAAAGTTAGGGACGGAGGTTACTCTCCTTCTCCCTATACAAGAATAGACGAGGATGAAGATTACTCTCCTTCTCTTGACTTGGTCTCTCTTATCTGCGATCCCAAATCACTTTTCGATATCAATCCTTCCTTGGACTTGATATTTTTCCTCTCTCATCTATGCATTCTTCATCGGTTCTCTCTGCCCACACCACACTTCCTTTCTTGCCTTCCTCAACAAGATTATGTGTGGCTCGAATTCCCAGTCCGTGGTTAGGTCCAGAAGCCTTATGGATGGGCAGTCTGCCCCATCCCCTCATTAACTCTTGAGGAGGTATCCCCACCTACTAGCTTCACTGTAATTCATTTTGGGTTAGAGGGTTGTTCTGATCTTGAGCAATTAAAACCAACATAGTACCGGCTCGGTGGAATTTAACGCAACCATTCCAGGCCCCTTCCACAACCTTTTCATTAGAAATTGTGGCCTCTTTTAGCACATCCCCTTCCCAACAGTCATGCAACAAATATTCAGAACCAATTTACATTCATTGACCTTTTATATAAAGGTCCATCAAATCAAACATTCACACCTTTGAGTTTGCCATAGTTCCCTGGCCAATATAGTTATATTTACAGACTAGGGGAAACAAGGTGTTACAATTCCCTCCCCCTTAAAGGAACATCTTCCTCGATGTTCTATCTATCAACATGACATGTATGTAAAGAAGTAAACAAAATTAGATATGCATGTTTCATGACATCTTCCATTTCCCACGTAGCCTCATTTGGGCCAAAGTGTTTCCACTGCACCTTGACCTACGCAATGGTTTGGTTCCTGAGTGAGGTTTCCTTCCCGTCTAGTATGCATTGGGGTTCTGGTAGGAACTCTCCCTCCAGTTCCACCTGGATCACAGACTAGTCAATTATATGATTAGCATCATGTATATATTTCTTCAATAAGGAAACATGGAAAACATTATGTGCCTTTACTGTGGGAGGTAGTTCTATTCTATAGGCTATCAGTCCCACTCGATCTAAGATTTCAAAGGGTCCAAAATACCGAGGTGCCAACTTGGCAGAGGCTCCCATCCTCGGGGAACTCTTCCTGGGCCTAACTTTGAGATAAACGTGGTCTCCCTTCTTGAATTCTTTGGGGGTTCTCTTTCTGTCGACATAACTTTTCTATCTATTATGAGCTATTTTCAGATTTCGCTTTATCTGAATCACTTGTTGTTCCATTTCTTTCAACATGTTCGGTCCAATCGTAATTATGTTCATGATATTACTTCAAATGACTGGAGTGTTGCACAACCTACCATAGAGGACTTCGAAAGGAATCATCTTCAATGATTCTTGGTAGTCATTGTTGTAGGCAAATTCCACCAGTGGCAGGTAATCTTCCCACTTTTTAGGTTGATGCATTACATGCATCCTTAACATGTATTCTAATATTTGGTTCACTCTTTCCGTCTGTCCATCGGTTTGAGGATGATATGCTATGCTAAACAATAATTTGGTTTCTAGACCAGTCATCAAGGATTTCCAAAAGTTTGAAGTAAATTTGATGTCTCTGTCAAACACGATTTCCTTAGGCATGTCGTGTAGTCTGAATATCTCCTTTATGAATATGTTGGCAATATCTATTGCCTTGCAAGTCGATTTGATGAGAATAAAGTGAGCGGACTTGATTAATTTGTCCACCACTACCATGATGGCGTCATTCTGTCTGGCCGATGATGGTAATCCGGTGATGAAATCAATAGAGATGGTCTCCCATTTCCATTCCCGGATTGGTAGAGGTTGTAATAACCCTGTTGGGTGTCAGTGTTCTGCTTTAACCTGCTGACATTCTAGACATTTAGCTAAGTACTCACCTATGTTTTTCTGTAATCCAGGCCAATAGAATTGTTTCCTGGTGGTCATGATCATCTTATGGTATCTTGGGTGACCAGTATATGGTCGTTTATGTAGTTTATCCATTATGAACCTCTTCAAGTCGTCACAGTTTGGAATATACTATTTGTTTCTGTAAGTTAGCAGACCTCCATCTAACACCTGGTAGCCTTCATACTTTATCCCTGTGGGTTCTTGATCCAAGTACAAGGTCATGGTCTAGAAGAATGCATCTATTTCTTGTGCATTTTTTACTCTTTTCTTGACATTCATCTTGCAGGTGCTCACTGCTGCCAGGTGAATGTTTTTCATACTTATACTAAGGGCATCGACCACCTTATTTTCCTTTTCTTTGATATGTTTGATTTTGAAATCAAACTCGCTAAGGAGGGCCATCCACCTAGCTTGTATAGCATTGATTTTTGGTTGGTCAAATAGGTGTCGCAATCCACAGTGGTCTGTCATAAGTACAAATTTCCTACCCAGGAGGTAATGCCTCCACATTTTCAAGGCGTGCACTATGGTGTCCAACTCTAGATCATGCATAACATAGTTGACTTTGTGCTCATTCAATTTATGGGATTGATAGAAAACTACGCTTCATTCTTGCATAAGGACTCCTCCGAGTCCTTCCTTGTAGGAATCTGTGCACACAAAGAAGTCATTTTTGGGATCGACAATCTTCAACACGGGAGAATGGGTCATAGGGAATTTTAGGGACTGAAACCTTTCTTCACATTCTGGTGTCCAAATGAATTTATCCCCCTTCTTCTGGAGGGCAGTGATTGGACAACCAATCTTGGAGAATCCTTTTATAAATCTCCTATAGTATCCCGCTAAGCCCATAAAGGATATGATATCCGAAACATCCTTTGGGGTAGGCCATTCCATGATAGACCTGATCTTGTCAGGGTCTACTGCTACCCCTTCTTTAGATATGACATGGCCCAAGTAATGTATTTTCATCTGGAAAAAGTCACACTTGCTAAATTTGGCATAGAGTTGATGTTCTCTTAGCACTTGAAGCACAAGTCTAAGATGTTCCTCATGTTCCTCTCTATTCTTGGAGTAGATTAAAATATCGTCAATAAAAACCAGTACAAATTTGTCTAGGAATTTTCTGAGTACATTGTTCATCAAGCACATAAAAGTGGCAGGGGCATTGGTTAATCCAAATGGTACTACCACAAATTTGTAGTGACCATATCTCGTCCTGAATGTGGTTTTGTGGATGTCTTCACCCTTGATTCAGAGTTGATGGTATCCTGATCTCAAGTCAATCTTTGAGAAGATGGAAGCACCTCCCAATTGATCGAACAAGTCATTGATTCTGGGTAAGGGGTACTTGTTCTTTATGGTTAACTTATTGAGTTGTCTATAATCTATGCATAGTCGGAGTGTACCATCCTTATTCTTCACAAACAGGACTGGTGCTCCCCATGGAGACACGTTGGGCCAGATATAGCCTTTTTCCATCATTTCTTTTAGCTGTAGTTTAAGCTCGACTAGCTCAGGGGTGCTCATCCTATAGGGTGTCCTAGACACTGGCACCGCTCTTGGTGCAAGTTCTATTGATAAGTCAATGTCCCTTCTTAGAGGTAGACCCTATACCTCTTCCAGAAACACATCTCTATACTCTCTTAGTATGGGGTGGTCTTCTAGGCTTGGTCTGTCATCCTCAATCGATTTCAACACTTCTATCGCATATAGAGGACATCCCTTTCTGCAATACTTTCTCATTTGAAGAGATGATATTTGTCTCACCGAGACAGGTTTCTGTATCCCTTGAAGGGTTATCTTTCTCCCTTCTTAATTTACACATTCTAAGGTTTTATGGTAACAATCTAGCTTAGTTTTATATGCAACTAGCCAGTCCATAACAATCAACAAGTCATACGATCCTAGGGGTAGTATGTTAAGGGTAGCTTGGGTGGAAAATCCATCCATAGAGAATTGGCAGGTTGGTATGACCTCTGTTACCTTTATTTTGGTGTCAGTGGCTAACTGTACCAACCATGTCTTGGCATGTTTATGTGGCTGTAATTTACACTTACTAACGGCCTGAGGGGCCACATAACTCAAATTTGAACCAGGTTCAATTAAAATAGACACTAGATGGTTGGCAATCATACCTTCCATATCCACCACTGAAGCTTGGTGGTCGTCTTGTTTATTATCCATGATTGCATAAATTCGTGGCATACTCCTGGCCACATCATTGACGGTGGTAGCTTCATGTACGTTGTAAATTCTCCTACTGTTCTATTGTCTGTGCGGACAGTCCCTCAATAGATGTTCTTCTCCATAACCCCAACATTTCAAGGGTTCTTTCTTTGGGTTATCAGTCTTTCCTGGGGTTGATCCAAGAGGTCTATTTTCTCTCTGGGAAGGGAAATTCTGCTAGTGTATACTTTGGGTCAAAAATATCATCCTTGAATCCTTCTTATAGTTTTTAAATCTTGGGGGTTTAAATCCCTTTTTCTGGAATCCTGAACTATTCTTCTGCTTCCAGCCTTTGTGAGGTTCTAGTCGAAGCCCAAACTGTTCATAACAATATCTTTCCTTTCGGATAGTGTCTTCTAGGGTCCTTGGCTTGTCAAACTCAATCCTATTCTGATAGTCCTTAGGTATCCCACTGATGAATCATTTCACCTTGGCCTTTTCTGCTTTTATGTAGGGTACATACCTCAACAACTCAAGGAATCTGCTGACATATTATTCTATAGTGAGTTGCCCCAGCTTGAGGTCATAGAATTCTTTAGTCTTTTCGTCGAAATACTTTTTCGACAGATACTTCTTCCCGAAGTATTTTTCAAACCGTTCCCAGGATAGGTCTTCTTCATGAATCCCTTTCACATTCTTAAGGTCTTCCCACCAGATGGAAGCCTTTCCATTCAGGTTGAAAGTGGCTACTCGAGCCTTCAAGTTTTTTGAGAAGTGATGGACTCTGAAATACTTCTTTAGTCCAAGTAGCCAAGCCTCCACTTCCTCTCCCTTCTTGATCTCACCGTCGAAAGAGGGTGGTTTGGCCTTCTTGAATTCTTTGAGATTATGACTTTTGGAATGATTTTGTTTCTTTCGTTTTCTTCGAGAATGTGAACTAGTTCTTCTACTAGAAGATCCCTCCGAGTCGCCAGTTTCCTTTCTAGAGGAATCGTTCGACGCTTGTCCCTTATCTCTGGGCTGGACCTTTTTTGAGGTGCTCTTCCCAGTGTGGCCACTTAAAATACCACGTTTTCGTTTCTCAGGTGGAATTTGACTCCTCTTTGTCTGTCGTCGGTCCACGTGACTAGTGTCAGGTCCATGCTACAGTTGTCTTTGTATGTCGGATAAACTTTGTAGCAAGACCGCATTAATTTCCATTTGCTTCTCTTGCTCTTTTATCAACCTCTTGTTGTCGGCCTTACAACTTTGTAGTTCGACCATGAGACTCCTCACGGTCTTAGCTAGATCCGGAGGGGTCTCTACCGCCCTCCTTTCGTCAGACTCTTCATCTCTATTGTGGGAGCCATCCCCCACTTTGTGGCGCATCACCATTCTATACGTTTTCAGTTTCCCACGGTTGATCTTTCGCTTGCGTGCAGACAAAACACTTGTTGTTAGCCAACATTATATTCGTTCATAATCAACACCTAATTCACATTTCTTAAATACCTACACACACAACAATAATTCATACACACACAACAATAAGTTGTCATTCTTTCTATAATAAGGGCTTAACCATCCTTTTTAGGAAGGGAGTAAGGTAATATGTCTCCTTTTAATGTGCTCATCCATGAGCCCAAATAGGCCGAGTGTTTTAACCATGCTCTGATACCAATTTGTAACACCCCCACGCTTTGTGAGAGAACTAAATAAAATTTCTTGTTCATGAGCCAAATTAACTCTTTGATTTCCTGCTGAAATCCCGCTATTTGATCCATAGGCCCTATTGAAACCCCACAAATGTGAACATGCACAAGGCGTATGTTTCACCTATGCGACCACAGGTTGTGACCACATGCCTATAAAAAGGCGTTTCACATTTCGAGACTTCGGGACTTCTACATGCGAGTCAATCCTTACTCCTTTTTCCATGAAATCTCGATCTCCATTATCTCCTCCCTTAATATTCCATTCATACAACCAGCCGCCACGACCTAGGGCTTATTCTCCGAACTCGTCGGGACCTCGTGTTTCGCGAAGTTGGAACACAACCCAACACCTATCTTTCGAAATCCCAATCCCCGAACTCTCGATATCCCCTCGCTCAAATAAATGATCATGGCTCTCTTGTGATATGATGGTTCCGATCAAATCGCGAGTTTAGGTCTTGCGAGTTCACAAAAATCTACCATTTGACTTATTTCAGTAGCGAGTCAGCAAAACGTTGATCTCTCGTCATCTGTCTTCTTACGATGGACGATCAAGGAGGGTCCCGATAGATCCTTTGATCTAAGGTCCATATTTCATTGCTACTTGCAAAGACTGAAGGAGTCAAGGCATTAACACCTGCGCTCCCTCTTCAAATCAAATGGACGTGACAGACTTCAGAACCTTCCCGAAGGATCTCGTCCGTTAGTCTCTCAAAAGAAAGGATATTCCATTTTGTTATTTGAACTCACTATCCTTTCTAAACTTGGGCAACAAAATTCAACCTCTCAGAGCTTCGAGCTTCCACGACTCCAAAACCTTCGAAAACTAACTCCTTCTTGCACAGGGTTTCCAGACCCAGGTCACCTAAACCTTTAGATGATTCTTGGGCAAATTATCCCTACTCTTAGTCGGGTTTCTGGATAAGGGCTTGGGTGCGTTTCAAAGTCCCTAGGATACTGACCTGAATGAAGTGCCTTCCTAACTCACCGATTTAGGAGCTATGACACTAGGGCAAGGTAAAGTTGTGGGTTTATCATAGCGGTAGCCATACCAAGGAGATTACTCCGACTTTGAGATATGATGCAATTCCCTGTGGAAGGTTCTTTCGACGAATTAAATTAGAACATCATGAGAATCAAGAAGATGGGACGATTCTCAGTGGAATGAACTCATGATCCAGACTTAATCATTTTATAAAGGAACCAACTATGGAATATAAGTATACACATGCATCCATTACTTCCAATCTAAAACACCAGGAAATCATTCCACACAGAAACCATTT
This sequence comes from Picea engelmannii, assembly GCA_009831015.1. Classification (NCBI taxonomy): domain Eukaryota; kingdom Viridiplantae; phylum Streptophyta; class Pinopsida; order Pinales; family Pinaceae; genus Picea; species Picea engelmannii. The sequence goes on from ML815171.1 coordinate 43,236, forward strand.
ATGGGCATATAAACATGAGCATGTATCCATGATATTCAATTCAAAATACAGGGCATAAAACACTTATTAGAACCACAAGGTGTGATGTGATTACTGAGAGGGGTGCTCATTTCCACACAACCATAGGCTCGGTCACTCCCAATGGATTTATCACTGGCCACCCCCGAGCTTAGGCCACAATGCTTTGAGATTCAATCTCTTACTTCTAGCTCAACGGAAGTTAGGGACGAAGGTTACTCTCCTTCTCCCTATACAGGGATAGACGAGGATGAAGGTTACTCTCCTTCTCCTGACTCAATCTCTCTTCTCTGCAATCCCAACTCACTTTTCTCTCTCAATCCTTCCTTGGACTCGAGATTTTTCTTCTCTCATCTCTGCATTCTTCGTTGGTCCTCTCTGCCCACACCACACTTCCTTTCTTTCCTTCCTTGACAAGATTTCCTGTGGCTCGAATTCCCAGTCTATGGTCAAGTCCGGAAGCCTTACAGATGGGCGGTCTGCCCCATCCCCTCATTAAATCTTGAGGAGGTCTTCCCACCTACCAACCTGACTATAATTCATTTCGGGTCAAAGGGTTGTTTTGATCTTGAGCAATTAAAACCAACATAGTACTGGCTCGGTGGAAGTTAACGCAACCACTCCGAGCCCCTTCCACCACCTTTTCATTAGCAGTCATGGTCTCTTTTAGCACATCCCCTTCCTGATAGTCATGCAACACATATTCAGAACCAATTTACATTCATCGACCTTTTATACAAAGGTCCATCAAATCAAACATTCACACCTTTGATTTTGCCATAGTTCCCTGACCAATATAGTTATATTTATAGACTGGGGGAAACATGGTGTTACAATTTACCAAATGTGGATTCCATATTTACCCAAGCTTCATCTGGATCATTTATTCCTTGAAGGTGAAACCATAAATCACTAAAGATATACATTATGATTAATCCACATGCTTCATCATTTTTATTATCCCATTTGGTTTTGTTTATGGCATTAGTGGGGGATTTTTCTTTTCCCAAGGTAATCCGGTAAAGTCCTTTATTTTGTAGTTCATCCGCCATACATGATTTCCATGATAAGTAGTTGGTACTAGTAAGAAAAATATCATTTGGACAAGCCATATTAAAATATGTATGTAAGATGGATTCAAAAATAGAAGCTCATTGTATGGATGGAAATCTCTAAAAAAATAGGTAGTTTAAAAAAAAAAACACTGAAAATGGATTTTGGATGTCAAAGTTAAGCCATTTTAAAGAAAAGTGTCATGTGGCAGGTAGAGGTTGGCCCACATGGTGATGGATGCACAATGAAATCACTTAGAATATTTTGTATAGAAAAAATGCTATTTCCAATGAAATTATGCCTTCTCCCATAGTGGTGCAACCATAAGAGGATTTATGATCCAGATTTATGTAGGAACACAATGAAATACA